>JAEOAE010002314.1:0-258375 GCA_036365155.1 Meriones psammophilus | reverse complement strand
CAGGTGAGCCAATATCCAGACCGTTGTTCCCAGGTCAGCATCCTTCTTACCCCAAGCTGTTTGACAGAGTTCCACATCACGATCACACGCGGGGTGGCTCCGAGGTTCCCCGACTCCCTCCTACCCACTGCCTGCTGCCCATTCATCTGACTGCCAGGAGTCCTGGAGCAACTCCTGCCTGGGGCAGAACCACAGGCAGGGGAATGGCGGGAGAGAGGAACTTCTGCCATGCCAGCATGCACCCTGGGGGAGACTGGTGAACTCCGCCCTCACCCCTAACCCTCGGGGATCGGGTTGTGCACTACCTTGTATAGGGTGTTCTGGCGCCCTCTGCTGGACTGTGGATGCACGAGCAGGCAGGACACTATAAATAATGCTTAGGGTGCTGGATGCTGAGTAGGTAAGGTGCTCTGTCATTAATGGTTAGGTTGTTGGGGACTTAGTACATACGGATCCTGCCACCTCTGCTGGCCTGAAGGCATATACTCATGCCGAACAATGTACAAATAGTGCTTAGAGTACTGGGCCTGAATAAATAAGGTGCTCAGTACTTAGTGGTTATGGTGCTGGGGACTTAGTTCATAAGGATCTAGGCACATCTGCTGTCCTGGACGCATACACACATGGGCAAAGAGAAAAAGTAAGAGGTGGAGGAAGGAAGGAAAGAAAGAAAGATGTATATGTTTGTTTTGTTTTGTTACAGAAAATCAGCCAGCTAATTGAAACATGGTGCTATTTGGTGTTTTTGCTGAACTTGAACCAACGTACACAGGTAAATGTTCAGGTATTCTGTAGTGATATAAGTAATTGATGTTTTTCTTCATGGTGAATAAAATATTTTGAGCCAGAAGGAAGTTGTGGAACATGGCAAAGCAATACATTATATTTACACACTGTATAAAAAATGATTTAATGACCTTTTTCAGAGGAAGCTTCTCATATTAAAAAAACAAGAACCATCTCTCTCTTAAAGCATTTTCTCAAGGCACCGACACCTTCCCAGTTCCCAGGAGATTCTCCCATAAATTCTGGATTGACAATTTTGATTGCTCACTTCCTGCTTTCCTATGTCGAAATCATACACCATACCCAGCAAATGGGAAGAAGAAGGGAAAGTAAGTGAAGGAAAGGAAAAAGGAAGGGATAGGAAAAGGGAAAAGGAAGGGAAGTGAAAGGGAAGGCAAAGGGAAGGGAAGGGAAAATAAAGGAAAGGGGAAGGAAAGGTAAGGAAGGGAAAGGGAAAAGAAAGGGGATGGAAAGGATGGAAAAGGAGAAGGGAAGGGGAAAGGAAAGTGATGGGAAGGGGAAGGAAAAGAAAAGGGAAGGGATGGGAAAGGGGAAGGAAGGGAAGTGAAAGAGAAGGGGAAGGGAACGGAAGGGATGGGGAAGGAAAGGGAAGGGAAAGGAGAAAAGAAGGGATAGGGAATGGAAGGGGAGGGGAGGGGAGGGAAGGGAAAAGAAAGCAAAGTAAAGGGAAAGTGAAGGGATAAGTAAAGGGAAGGGAAGGGATGGGAAGGGAAGGGGAGGAAAGGAAAGGTGAAGTGAAGGGGAATAGAAGGGATGTGAAAGTGAAGGAAAGGGGAGGGAAAGGGGAGAGTGAATGAATTGGACAGAAAATGGAAGGGAAAAGGAATTGAATGGAAGGGAAATGGAAGGAAAGGGGGAGAGGAAGGGAAGAGAAGGGAAGGGGAATGGTACAGGAACGGAAGGGAAGTGAAGGGAAGAGAAAGGAAATGGAAAGTAAACAAAAAGGAGAGGGAAAGAGAAGGAAAAGGGAAGGGAAGGGGAAATAAGGGAAAGGGAAGAGAAGGGAGAAGGAAGGGATGGTAAAGGGAAGGGAAGGGAAAGGGAAGAGAAGAGGAATGGAAGGGAAGGGAAAGGGAAAAGAAAGGGAAGGTAATGAAAGGGAAGGGAAAGGCAAGGGAAGGGAAAAGAAAGAGGAAGAAAATGGAAGAGAAGGGAAAGGGAATGGAATGGATGGGAAAGGGAAAGGGGAGGAAGGGAAGGGAAAAGGAATGGGAAGGGATGAAATAGGGAAGAAAAGGGAAGGAAAAGAGAAAGGAAGGAAAGGGAATGGAATGGAAGGGATGGGAAAGGGGAAGGGAAGAAAAAGGAAAGGAAAAGAAATAGGCAGAGAAAGGGAAGGGAAAGAAAAAGAAAGGGAAAGGGAAGGGAAAGGGGAAAAGGAAGGTATCAGAATGGGAAAGCAAAGGGAAGGCAAAAGAAAAAGAGAAAGGAGGAGAAGGGAGAGGGGAATGGATGGGATAAAAAAGGGAAGGGAAAGGGATTGGAAAAAGGAAGGGAAGGGAAGGGAAAGGAAGGGAGGGGTGGAAAGGGAAGGGAAGGAAAGGAAATTAAAGGAAAGAAAATTAAGGGAAAGGAAGGGAAGGAACAGAATGGGAAGGAAAGGAACAGCAATGGTTATAGCTCTGGGGTAGTGTACATGCTTAGCATGGGTGAGGCACTAAGTTCAATAATCAACACTGAAGGGAAAGGGGAGCAGTGCAAGGGAAAATTATACAACATGGGTTAATCTCAGTATATGAATCAAAGTGGAAAATAAGCCAAACAATTTTTTTTAAATTCTGAATCTATTTATATGCCATTCTACAACCAACAAAATCATACAGACAGAAAGCAGATCTGTAACCAGGAGAAAACAAGGACAAAACAGAATGTAAAAGAGCAAAAGAGGACTTTTGTTTTGTTTTGTTTTTCAAGACAGAACTTCTCTGTGTAGCCTTGGCTCTCCTGGGATCTCTTTTTAGACCAGCCTGGCCTCAAACTCACAAAGATTTGACTGCAGATGCCTCTCTAAGTGCTGGGATTACAGGCATGCACCACCGTGCCCTGCTTTATAAGAGTACTTTTTACAGGGAAGAAAATGTACAATATCTTGGTTGTGGTAGTGATTATACTAGTGCATATAGTTGCTTAAAACCACTGAACTGTTTGCCTAATTTTTCTCACAAAGATTATGCTTGAATAAACCACATAAATTACACAAAAATATAACAGTAAATAGTATACATTTCACACTTCAGATTATAATTTATGCAACAGTCTGAGTTTCATTTAAAAGACAAAAGGAAAGAAAGAAATCTTCCCTTTGTTCATGTGGTCAGAGAATGGCCAAAGCCAAACGCATTGTATCAGAAACTGTGGGTCAAAGTTGAAGGAACAAACTGGCCTTGAGTATTAAGATGGAAAGGGAGTGAGGGTAAAGATGCCTAAGTGCAAGGTCAGAGCATGAGCAGAATGAGAAGTGTGTCCACAGAAACCATCATAAACACAAACACATCAGAGCACAAGCAAGTTGGGGAGACCCTGTGTGGTGGCATCCTAACATGGGTTTTTAGATCCAATAGGGCTAGAAATGAGGGAGGAGGATATGAAAGGAAGAAATGGTCTCAGTAGGGAGAGAAAATGAGTCCTTATAAACAACAGCAAAAAATAAACAAGGTGTGTGTGTGCAAAGCCTGATTTCTCACTGAGAAGACAATTTCTGGGCTGAAGTCAGAAGTACTGAATTAGTTCACAGTTTTCAATGCACAGAGACAGAAATATAAATATATGTGAAAATATGGATAAATATATGCTCTAGCTCCACATGAAGAGAACCTGGGAATACTTGTAACTCAACAGTAATAATGATGCTAGCAATGAGAAATTAGCCTCTGTTGAGAGAAAGAAGGGATCCTTAGAGGAATAATTGATTATAGGGCTGCACTTGGCTATTGTGTAAGTGGTCCCAATGTCAGAGGCTTAACACAACAAAGGAGAAGAAATGGGTGTGTATGTATGCTAGATATACCTTAGGTCAAAAAGTAATGGTACTCAAAGAATGATGGAAATGGGACATGTCAAAAAGACACAGAAGGGGCTGGAGAGATAGCTCAGAGGTTAAGAGCACTGGCTATTTTACTTAAGTTCCTGAGTTCAGTTCCCAGCAACCACATGGTGCCTCACAGACGTCTGTAATAAGATCTGCTACCCTCTTCTGGCATACAGGCATACATGCAGGCAGAACACTGTATAAGAAAAAAATCTTAAAAAAAAAAGACACAGAAGCGAGATATATGAGCTCTAATTTTTGACATGACAAAACAATTTAAACATCAAAATGGTCTGAATGACCATGTCCTCCCAAAAATTCCTATGTTGAAGTCCTAAGACCCAAAGTAACGAACTGCATGAGATCTTTGGGAGATACTCAGGTCTTAGAGGTGAAGCCCTTATAAATATTTAACCTTATTAAAGAGATCCTATAAAATCATGTGGCCCTTTAGGCCACTGAGGTTAAAGTGTGAACAGGATTATAGGCAAGCATGCCCCAACTAGACTTCATATTTTAACTTTATACTTTCCAGAGTTGACAACTATGAAAAGTAAAGCCTTTGTTTATAAATCATTTGTCACAGTAGCCCCAGCAGACTAAAACAAACAATAACAGTACAGTCCACTACAGAAGACACATAAATAATGAATCCATATTGATGTAAGTGTATGGCAAATGCATTAACATTCTGATGAGGACAAAGACACAGAGTATCAAGGTACTCATGGAGGTGCAGGGTATTAACTGCAGTAGAAAAGCCTGGCAAACACTGAAAGTGAAAGTATGTACCACCTAACAAGACACAGGGTGCACCACTGTTGTGATACCCTTGCCCAAGCATACATATCTATCCATGAGAGCACAGAGAGCTGAGAGACAGTCTACAAAAATAACTAACCTGGGATATTAGCCATATAGTACATGATAATGATGGTACAACCCCAGACCCAAATAAACTGAGTGACACATAAGGATCAAGAGAGAATACTTGAATCCCACTAGGAAGGGAAAATAAAATAGATATCACAGACATGGGAAGTGGAGGAGAGAGAGAAATGGATGGGAGAGGGGAATGAAGAGAGGAACAGCAGGGGGGAATCAGCTGTGGGGAAAGTGTGGATAGGGGTGAAAGGGCTAGGAGAAAAGGAAAATTGGTGTTGGGGCATTTCTGAGACAAGATAAAAAAATGTAATTTTGGAGGCAACTGGGAAGATCTGGGGGTGACCCCAGCTGAGACTCCTAGCAGCAGGGATATTAAGACTGAAGTGGGCACATCCTGTAGCCAGTGGAGGGAGGTGGACATCAATCAACTCACAAAACCCTTGACCCAAATTTGTCTGCCTACAAGACATGCAGGGATAAAAGATGGAACAGAGATTGAGGAAATGGCCAACCAATGACTGGAACAACTTGAGACCCAACCCATGAAGATACCCAACTTCTGACACTATCAATAATACTCTGCTATGCTTGTAGACAGGAGACTAACATAAGTTTCATCTGAGAGGCTTAGTCCAGCAGCTAATGGAAACAGTTGCAGAGACCTACACCCAAAGAAACATTAGGCAGAACTTGGGGAGACCTGTGGAAGAGTTAGAGGAAGGAATGAGGGAGCTGGAGGGGTGGGACACCACAATAAGACCTACATAGCCAGCTAATCTGGGACCATGGGGCCTCATAGAGACTGAACGTTATGTAGGACAAGGTTCTTGATTGTATAAAACTGACAGTAAACCATTCAGAGTGGCAGGGCATAAGGTCAGCAACTTGCTCTCAAAATGTCCCAAGTAAAACAGTAATTAACTGTGTACCATACTTGGTACTTTTTTCAAGTTTTTATTGTTTCAAAATTGTTATGGGGAAACTCAGAATGGTCTTTGACTTCAGTGCTTGGGAGGCAGAGGAAGGCAGATCTCTGTATGCTCAAGGCCAGCCTCGTCTACATAGGGAATTCCAGGACATCCAGGTCTTTGCAGAGAGAATTTGTCTAAATAAATAAATAAATAAATTTGTTGTAGGGGAAAGAACAATGTTACTAAAAACTGAACAGCATTAAAAACAAAACTGATTCTCCACACTGGCAGTCTGTGTAAGACTATGTCTGTAAGAGACTGACAAGTGAAATGACATGTCATTATGGAGCAAGAAGAGTGTCTAAATACAGCCCAATGTCTTCTTTTCTTAGTGTGTGTTTCTATGTGTGTTTGTGTTCATGATGCAGGTAAAACATGCATACACATACACATACACATAGGAAGTTCAGAACACAACTGTGTGCAAACACTTCTTGCCTTCTACCTTCTCATGAATTCAGGGATCGAACTTAGGTCTCCAGGCTTGCCCAGCAAGAGCCTTTATCTGCTGAGCCATCTCACCAACCTGCAAGCTGTCCCCTTAAGTGACCTCAATTAGGTAGTAGGGATAAAAAAATGTGAAGGATCCCTTCTCTTAAACAAATTCTTAGGGATGAATAAATAATAAAAAGTGATGAGAAGAACATTAGTACCCTAGTGCTACCAATGACTAACAATCAGCAAAACACAACCTAAGCACCTCCAGAGACAAGGGGATGCAGGGCTGGTAGCTAAAATTCCTTGCAAGTGTAAAACTGGAATTACCCTGAAATAAAAGAGCTTTCCCAACTCTACAGTAACCTTGTTATTATGTCCTGGTTATCTATACATAACAACACAAAGAGATAAAAATAAGAAAATAAGCCTGGGTGAACCGTGTATACTCCTGGTTGTGCAAGTCCATTAAAGTATAAACAGCAGTGTATCTGCCAAATTGTTCCTTATGAAGAATTCTCAGACAAATAAAGGGAACAATCAAAACTCATGAAAGCCCAGTGAGAGAGAGCACTGGCTTTCTTTACCCAAGAGTCTGGCTGTCTTTACTTAAGAAGAATCATTTCATTCTGGAATGCTGGCATATACATCCTGAAAAAAATGTTCCTAGAAATGTGCACAGATCCTGTAGCCTTTCCAAGTACCCTGCTTTCTTTCAGCCCAGATGTGTAAGCTCCCCACCCCATGAGCTCCAGAGCAGGGGGGAGGCAGCACTGGGCTCTCTGCTCTTACTTTCCAGGAGGACTGGTCCCAGCATCACTCTTCCTCAGGATGCAGGGCACAAGTGTATCCCTAGGAACTCCATAGAGTGTGGTCCTGCCCTCCCAACCCAGGCGGCCCGAGGGCGTGGCTCCAGGTAGCAACAGCCTCCACAGAAGCTCATGGAGGAACTCGGGCAGGCTCTCCCGACCCGGCCAGCCCACCAGCCCCCAACTGCACAGCCCTGGCCTCGCTCCACAACCGCCTTCCTGCGGGTCCCTCAAACATGCACACAGCCAGCCAGACTCAACCGCTGACACCCGATGGACCTGCCGCTCCTCCACCGCGGGACCCAACCCTCTCTCCTCCCCCCCTCCCAGCCGTGATGCCAGGCCCAGCACCGCCTAGCCCACTGGGTGGCTGCTGGGGACGGAGGAGGAGCCCAGAGGCGGAAGCGGGGGAGTAGAGGAGCCCGGTGGAGGAGGGAGGCGGAGCCCGCGGTAGCAGAGGCGGAGCCTAGTGGGGCGGAGGCGGAGCCCGGGAACGAAGGAGGAGCTCGGGGTGGAGACGGGGAGGGGCCCGGAAGCAGAGGGAGGCGGAACCCTGGGAGGTGAAGGCGGAGCCCAGAGGAGGAGGGAGGCGGAGTTCGGGAGAGCAGAGGCGGAGCCTAGTGGGTGGGGAGGCAAAGCCTGGGGCGGAGGCGGAGCCCGAGGGGGCGGAGGCGGAGCCCGGGTCAGGCGGAGGCGGAGCCCGGGACGGCGCCCGCCCCATACCCTTACCTGGCTTCTCCTGGTCTCAGCCTACCACAATGAAGTAGTCTACTAGCCAAACCACGACCACCGCCACCGCGCCCAGAAAGCGGGTTCCCGCTGCCAACCCTCTCCGCCATTGCCCACCCGGCACAGGACGAGCTCAGCGTTTTCCCTTCAGCGTCTGTAGCCATAGCAACGGAGCTTCAGTCAAGCTTGACAATGGAGGCGCGCACTGTGCCTTCGTTGAGCCTCGTGCCCCTCCGCCGCCCCAATCTAGAGGGCTAGACCTTCTGGGTCAGGACGCTCTGAGGCCTGAAATTTCTGAAATCTGTTATTAATTTTACAGGACAAAAGGATCTTTGAGATGAGTGTACATCAAGCATTTCTCTCCTGTTTTCAAACCCCTTGTCTTAGCTAATTTTCTATCACTGTGCTAAGATATCATGACCAAGACAGCTTATAGAAGAAACAGTTGGTTAGGTATCTAAGGTTTCAGACGTTAAGTCCATGACCATCATGGCAGGGACCATGGTGGCAGACAGGAATGGCAGGCAGAGCACCAGAGAGAACAGTGACTGTGAGCCTACATCCTGATCTACAAGTATGAGGCAAAGAGCTAACTGAGAATGGTGTGAGATTAAAAACCTCAAAGCCCACCCACAGTGACACACCTCTTCAACAAGATCACACTTCCTAATTTTTCCAAAACAGTTCCACCAACTGGGGACCAGATTTTCAAACATATGAGTCTATAGGGGTCATTTTTATTCAAACAGCTACACTCCTCAATAGCTTCCTATATAGCCAAGAATTAAGATAAAAAAATTTCAATACCCCAAAGAATCCCAGACACTCAGATTCTTGTGCAGTTTTATTGCTGATGCTGCTGTTTTGTTTTTGAGACAGAGTTTCTTATAGTACAGGTTGACCTTCATTCCTGACTTTCCTGATGCTCCATTTACAGGCATGTGTCACCACACTTGCTTTATGATCCTTTTCGTTTGTTTGTTTTTGTATTGTTTTGTTGTTGTTTGTTTTGCTTTTCAAGACAGCATTTCCTGTGTAGCTTTGCTTGGACTGGAGTAGGTCTGTAGACCAGGATGGCCTTGAACTCACAGAGATCCAGTGTGTGCCACTATGCCCAATGACCTCTTTTTTTTTTTTTTTTTTTATGAGGGGGCTATTTTTATCTTTTCTGTAGATGAGGGATGAGAGTATTTTACTTGCATGTATATAAGTGTACCACCTGTGCCTGCCTTATATCCCAGTTGGTCATATGGCATCAAATTCCCTGAAACAGGAGCTACAGAAATTGTCAACCACCATAGACATGCTAAGAAGTCTCTAAAAAAAGCAGAGAATATTTTGTTTTGTTTTAAGTTTTATTATTTATTACAAATACAATATTGTGTTTGCATGTATACCTGCACACCATAAGAGGGCACCAGATTTCATTATAGATTGTTGTGAGCCACCATGTGGTTGTTGGGAATTGAACTCATGACCTATGGAAGAACAGGTAGTGCTTTTAAACTCTGAGCCATCTCTCCAGCCCCACAAAAAGTATTTTTCATCACTAAGCCATCTTTTCAGGCCCTCTGGCTTCCTCTTTAATCTTTATTATAATAATAATAATTATTATTATTCCTTTTTTCTTGCCTAGTATATTCCAAACAAATTCACCTTCTTTCATTTCCCCTACTGAATCAAAATGTTCTCACTTCAGGCCCTTTGAATACATATGTTCTTTATCCTGTCTGGGGTGTTAGGGCCCTCTTGCTTTTCTTTAGTCTTCACAGTGTAATTTATAGCGATGTATACATTTCTATGCATGGTCTATGGGTTTGTTTATGGTGGATTACCCCACCAGAATCTAAGCTTATAGAAAAAGAATAATGTTTGCATGGATCACTTTTGTGTGTTCAGGACTTAGCACAGCATTGGGTACCTAATTCACAAACAGTAACTATCTGGGGAAGGACAAATATCCTTCTAAAGAGTAAATGCCTTGAACAAAGTCTTCATAATCTGACATTAATAAAGAATTCCCACCTAGAGGATGGGAGCATATAACATTTTATTTGTTAATTGCAGCCATTGTGCTGCCTGTAATAAACTTCTCCTGAAGTCTTTTTATATTTTTCTGTTACTGATGTTAATAAGATAGCCTCTTCTATGCCTGTTGCCTTCTCTGTATTCTCTTTCATTTATCCTATAACAAGTTACTTCTTTAAAGCTTTAGTGAGGTTTAGCATCTGGCTTTATCATATACAAAGACTACCTGTATCTGCCTTTGTTGTACAAAAGCTAGGAATACAGCTCAGAGATAGAACATTTGATTCACATATACAAGGTAAAGAAGGAAGAGGATTAGGGAGAGAAAGAAAAGGAACAGGAGAAGCAAAGCATTGCTTTTCTTCATACAGATGCTCTGCCTTAAATACAGGAGTTATCAGTCTTCCTGTCTCTGCCTTCTAAAAAAGATAGAAATTATAGATACAGCAATAGTGCTACTTATTTGGTATTAGTTTTTAACCTGGTCCCTCTTCTGACATTCACTCTGTACTTGCTTTACACGTAGTTGATGTTATACACATGTTCATTTTCTGGGAAGAATCTATGTTTTCATTAGGTTTTATGACAGGTCAGATCCTCAGAAAATGTCCTGGGCTTTGCATCCTGTCATACTTATCCCTAGGAGACCATATCTGCAAAGGTGATTATGTCCTCTCTGTACATCATTTGATGTTATGATTTCAGGATGCATCGTAAACCTTGTTTTCAAGAGAATGTTGTAAACAAGCCCTAAGCTTAACAGGCATTTTATTCCTCATGAAAAAAAAAATATTCATCATAAAATGTCCTGTCTAAAAAGAGCATCTGAGTTCATTGTACAATGCACTCAATAACTTTCATTTTAGTCACTAACATTATTAGTACTGTTTGTTGTTTTTCATTACTTTTCTAGAGATCCAAGCATGATGACCCTGGTGTAAGGGACTGTGTACACACTGTTAACTAAGAAAATAAAACCACACATTCAAAACAAGCAAAACCTCTAAATATTGATAAGAATTAGGTTTAGATTTAGGGCCCAAAAATAATTCAGTTGACATGTGAGGAAGACATTGAAACACCATTATTCACCAAGCTTTTAGAGTATATACATATGTGTGTGTGTGTGTGTGTGTGTGTGTGTGTGTGTGTAAATAAGATGAAAGGATGCACACTTAAACACAACTTAAGAATTCTTGGGCACACAGACAAAGGGTGGAACTTCATTAAGCAGGAATTTTTTCCTTTCTGTTTTCTTGCCAGGGAGAGTTTGAACATGTTCCTTCTCTTCCCCGCTTCCCCTCCCTTTCACTTCCTTCCTTGCTCAGTGGGAATTTACAAACATTGCACTTGAATGTATGCAGTTCTGTGAAAGTTTGCCCAAAGGCCCCCTGCTGCCTCACTTCTAGACCTTGAACACAAAATGCATTGTAGCTATTTTTTTTTCAACTGGTGATTTCTCTTGGGGGAGAGGGGTAGACACCCAGACATGGTGAATTCCTCATCTATCCCTCCCTCCTACCCTAGCTTATGTCTTTTAGCACTTTGGGGAGCACACTGACAGAGGTTCCCCACCCATGCAAACCACAATCATACATGTGCTTTCTAAGATTTTCTAACAAAATTCTAGTTGCCAGACTGAGACCTCGTCTAAAAAAATTGGCTTGGTTCTCAAGCAACAATCTCATAAGTGCAGCCAGGCTATTAAGTCATGTGCCAAGGTGCTCAGATGGGTACTCTTGGCACAGTGCCAGTATACTGGCACAGACCCAGGAGATCAGTGGAGCCAAGACTTCTCCTTTGGGGTTCAGTCCACTTCTTAGTTGAAGTCACCTATGGCTCAAAAAGAAGTTTGAGGGGTTAGGGATGTAGCTCAGTTAAGAGGTAGAGCAGAAGGATAAGAAATTCATGGTCATCTTATAGCTGTTTAGTTTCAGGCTAGGCTGGGCTACAGGGGACCTTAACCAAAAAATAATAGTAATAACCACAATACATTTCAGCTAAGAGCATATTTGGCAATCATTGTTCCAAGCCAGAGCTAAGCTCAGGTCACCGACTTTCCTCAGAGAAGAAGCAGGAGGCAATGAGTTCCAGCCCAGCAGGATTTTCTGCACACAGACCCCTCTGCAACTGAGCATTTTCAGCCAACCATATGGAAATGTGTGCTCCTACTGCCGACCAGAGGTGCCCCAGCTTGTAGCACTGGGAGCATGGGGCAGGCAAAGTCACCATGGAGCACAGCTGTTTGGTCACCGGCCCACTGTGACCGTCAAAAGCAAAAAAAAAAAAAAAAAAAAAAAAAACAGAACAGAAAAAAATGTAAAATGTATTGGGCACAATGTGCTCAAAGAAAATGGAAGAAGAAGAAAATACCAAAACTCAGAACAGTGGCCTGTCTCTCTATGGGCCCTCTATCCTGCTCCGTTAGTGGTGGCCTACCTGGAAACAAGGATTCACCCAACTACACCAGAGTTTGGAACGGTGACATGCATTCAACCAGACCAGAGAATGGAGCAGCAACATATCTGTTGATCTCTACCAGACCAGAGGCCAAAGCACCAGCCAAACTCTGCCAGACCAGAGACCACAACAGCAGCAAATCCAGATCAGAGTCCAGAGCAGTGACTAAGCTCTGCCAGACCCAAGGTCGGAGTAGTGGATAAGCTCTGCCAGACCAGAGACCAGAGAACATTGGCAGAGGTGCCAAGCCTGGGGCTCCACATACTGTATCCATTGCTTGGCACCTCCTTGCCACTCTCACTGGAGCCTGTGAAACATGAATCAAGCATCCCTGAAATGGGAAAGAATCAAGTCTAGAGGGATAGAAGGATTCTGTCCGATGTCCTCAGTCAGTCCCAAAGACAAAAAACAAACAAACAAACAAACAAAAAACATGGCAGCGACAGACAAAACAGTTAAACAAGACACAAACAGCTAGATCCCATTGCTTGTGCAGCAGAAAAATACAGAGAGCCAGACAGCAGATCCTACCACAACTGCAGTGGAAAAAATGAAAGTAGGATATCAGTGAATCTCTGATGCAGGAGCTACCTGCATTGTCCTTGTCCAAAGATCCAGAGATCACAGAAAACTGGGTACTCTACCACCCTTACAGATAGGGGCACATTCGTCCTCTCTGAGGTCCAGAGAACACAGAAAACTCGGTGCTCAACCCTTTACAGATTTGCCCCTTCGAGTGGGGGTTCTAGAAAGTCTTCCAGGCCCCCTCTGGCCGACAGTTGTCCAAAGCATCAGCTCTAACCTTTCTGACCACACAGATTACAAATTTTGCCCCAAGGCCCTAAAAAGGAAACTACAGAAACACAGAGAAAGACCTAGACAGAGTGCTCACTTACTGGCTGTTGTTCAGCCCCATGTACCAGGGGTGCTTGGGAGACTTGTGGATCCAATATGAGACCCCAAATGTTATGCCTAGATCTTAGGATCGCCAAAGATCATAAGGAGCTGGACCACATATGTAAGAACAAAGAGTTTTATTTGAACTTAAGCTGGGTTTCTCCATCATCACCAATACAGTGGATCAGAGAGGAGAGCCCTGAGCAGCTGCACGGCAGGGTTTTGATTGGGGTTTTAGGAAGGACCAGGAAGTTCCAGTTCAAAGTTTCAGGATTGGGTGACATTCAGCAAGGGCAAGCTTTTTACAAAGTGATTGGCTAGCTAACATAATTAACATTGAGCAAGCTATCTCTAGGCCTCAGGAATGATAGGTATTTTCCCTGTCATTAATGTTCTACTACAAGGTTGGTAGGCTGCTCAGCACAAATGCCCCATTTTGCTATAAGATATTTCCCATCCTTGTGGTTATCCTCAGGCTGTTCCTTGGATAGGGAATCTTACGACATTGTTTTTGGAATTGGTGGCCCATGGCCCAATTCCTGGTGACCTTGGGGCAGACTCACTAGTCTGGTGTCCTTGAGGTGACCTTTTTAGGCCTAGTTTTTGGTGACCTTGGGAGTGTCAGATAGGTTCTCTCAGTTCTAAAAGATACATTTGAATTTTGTGGGGGTTGTAAATGGTATGTCCTGTGTCAGGGAGTACTCCAATATTAAGCTGTGATATAGAAGAGTAGAACCAATGATATAAAGGATTTACTATTGCTGAGAAACTAGTGGTCCCAGATAGAATTTAGCTGAGGGAAGAATGTCTGTAAAATACTCCACAGATAAGTAATATGCTAACCAGGCCTGTTAGAGATTAGGATTCTGGGATACACATGTTTGCTCACCAGGATTATCTAGAAATGTAGCAGGGTGAGGTTTTTTTTTTTTTTTTTTTGTAATTTGTAACTTCCCAACATATATTTATTAATTTATGAATGTGAATGAAAACAGACCAGATTGATGGGTGTACAGTTTATGTCAGGTAACTTGATCCAGTGAATATTGAATTTTGAATTAAGGGACTGTCCTATGCCCATATGTACAATCCTCATTGACACATTTCTGCCAGTTCAAATTTGAGAAACAGGCTATTGACTAATGCTTTGTCAGGTTACAGGTCTCAGCAGCTAATATTGTACACAGGGTCAACATCAAACAGTATCTTATTAATGGCTTTCCCTCTACAAGAGAATAGCCTGTGTTTTTCAAAGTCAGTATGCCTATGTGTTTTTTTGTTTTTTTTTCAACTCTGAGGTTAAGAGCACTGGGTGCTCTTCCAGAGGTCAGGAGTTCAATTCCCACCAACCAAATGGTGGCTCACAACATCTATAATGAGATCTGGTGTTCTCTTATGGTATGCAAGTGTGTACATGCATGCAGAACACTGTATACATAATAAATAAATTAAAAAATAAGTCAGTTGTTGGTATTATTAAATTTTATTTTGTTGATGCATCACTGCTCTAGTCTCTTATTAATTAATATTCTTTGATAATCCTCAGTCATTAAGAATTTTATTCATTTTTCTCTAGTGCTTTGATTTTTGTTTTGTTTAAAGAAATGTCTCCTATAGATCAGTCTTTCACATGTTATGTAGTTTACACTTTATTTAAACACTGAATGCTACCTCTACTGCCCAGTGCCTAGAACATAATCCTGCAACTCTTTTCAGGTGTGCCCTGACTGGTAAGTGTGAAGTAAAAGAGATCAGTGAATGAGTGTCCACTGACCTCCTGGGTTTTGTTTGTTTGTTTGGAGGTTGGTGATTACAAATAAAGAGGGACCTGTGTAAGAATTGAGTTCACTGACCTACTTTGAAGCTGGTGTTGTCACAACACAGAAAGGGAGGGGAGGAGGGAAAGATGGCAATGAGTCAGGTAATCAATATTAGATGGTCATTAAAAGTGTAAAGTGTACACTTAGGGCTGGGAGTCATACACAAAGAGAATCAAGAATATGGATTAGTTGCTGAACTTGTTTCTGGAAAGCAAATTTCTACACTTACACTAGTTCAAATACAAAGAAGATCTGGACAAACCGGTGTTGTAGTGCCTAACAGGAATGTTTTCCCTCCCTCCATTTGAAAATGCACAACCTGAGAGAAAAGGTGTGAGTAATAGATTGTGTGCTCTAATATATACTTGAATTTCCTGAAGAATATTGGACCATAAAGCCATTTTCAACTTTTAAAAATAATTTTTGAGATTATAAAGAAATCATTTCAACCTTCTCAATCCTCTCTACACTTATGTCTCAAATGCTGGGATGAATGGTTAAGGTGCCTACTTAACAATCAAATAGATGTGGCTGTCAGGTTCTCCCAGCATCCCTCAGTCCTTACCTGTTACAAGGTATGGATGTCAAACACAGATTTCTAGCCCAGGAGTTGAGCTGCCCTCCTCCCAGCTGTCTTTGCTTATGTATTCTAACCGTTTTGATTACCTGGTCTTTTTCATTTATCATTTATTCTCCTGGCCCTTTGTTCTGGCTCTCCACTTCCCTCTCTCCTCTCATCTCACATAGCTTGGGGCCATGTCAACTCTAGACTGTCCCAGATTTCCCTGTGTCTGACTATGTTCTCTCATCTATCTATAAATAAACTTTCTACTCCAACATTCCTAGGTACAGCCTTATCCTTTTTGTTTTATTTCTCATTTTCATTGAGCTCTCATTTACTACTCATTTCATTTCAAATTCATGGCCTTTTTTTTTTCTTTAATGGTTGTTACTGTTTGGCTTTGACTGAAGTTTGGCTGAAGGACTTCCCAACTATGAGTTAGAGATGATTGCACTGGACACTGATCATGTAATGGAATGTGCAAAATAAATGACCTGTATCTTGGAAGATGAGCAGGTGCCCTGGGAAAGTGGAAGACTGTATTTTAAAACGTTTCCAACATGAGGTTGTTGCAGAATATTTGATCCCAGTGTGATCCCTGAGATTGTGAACTGTAAAAACCTGTGCTTTGTTTGGTATGGTTGAGCCCTAACACAAACCTTAATTCCAAGAACTTTCTTTTTATTCTAAACAGGTGATTATGGTATGGTTCCATCAGCCCTGGAACATACCTTTAATTCAAAAGCTCTCTGTGCACAGGATTAAATAATGTTAACTCTATATCAAGAGGCAAAGCAAGAAACCAGCTGACAGAGATTAAAGAGTAAGTGGAACTTTCAGCTGAAATGTATTTAAGACAGAGTGTAAAAGTGGAAGGAGTTTTAACATGGTAAATTTTCGGATTTTTGAGCTTTGAGCTAGAAAGCCTTTGGCATTGGGTTCCTTTGGCCTATCCCCCTTTGCTGTCATCTGAACTGGTGAGCTTTTGGGGCTTTTTACTCTTGGAGTTGAAATGAGTAGGATGGTCAGATGGGTGCTTTCTCTGCCTCTCTGAACTAGAAGGGGTTTAAAATCGAAAAAATTGGGATTTTCATTCTTTTATAATAACACTAGGGTTCTGTGTGCCCATAGGGTTTAGGGCAAAGCTAGAATGCCTCTGCTATCAGCATCATTTGATCTTTGATCCACTGGTAGAGGAGCTACTACTGTCCTGAGACTCAGCTCTATTGTTCAAGCTAATGAGGGACTCTGGGAAGGCCTAACAGTCAGGAACAACAGTGGGAGGTAGTTTATGGGTTTGTTCTGGGATTTTCCTCTGATGTAGCTCTAAATCGCTGTGAGTGAGACCAGACCATGTCATGTTGAGTGTGGAGCCATTGTCCCCAGGCCAGGAAGAGCAGGTTGCTGAGCTATCATAGCCTGATATGCTTTGAACAAGATGGACTGTGGTTCAGACTGTGGTTTAGGCTGTGGTTCTGTTGGTCTCCATGTGGTGATCTCAGCAGAATCCCTTGGCCTCCAACCCTTCTTGATTCTCCAGAGAAGTGAGGACTTTGTGGCCTGGGCAGTAGAAAGTTGTGGTGCTTATAATATCACTATCTAGTGTGCACACCCAGGCATTGGTTTTGCAGTGGACAGATTGGAAAACTGAAAGTCTCATTTCTAGAAATGATGAATGTTGTATCCCACATAGAGCTTTGCATAAGAAATTTTACAAATAGTTTTGAAACTGGAAGAAAAGAAGTGGTGGTGGTGATCTCTCATCAATACTTATGTTTTTTTTTTTTTTTTTTTTTTTTAACCTTTCAACTAACACCAGTCACAATGGCGTGATTTAAGGAAATTCAATTCCAGGGTACAAAAGGAACTTCTGAGATGCAAAATTTTGTCAGGTGTGCCTGGTTTAAATAAGTGGATAGGAAAGATTCCACATCTTGTGACATAATTCATGCAGCAGGAAACAGAAACTAAAATATTCTCCAAATTTTTTTTGTGTGTGAGTGTTGGCAAGGGCTGGGCTGTGCCTGAACCCACAAGGGGACATGAGGGACTGCAAGCCATAGCCCAGCTTTATGATCACCTCCATTTTCTAAGAGACTCCAGAGCAAAATGACTCTCTGTAAAGGAGGTTAGTAGTAGCTGAAGGGTCAGAAACATAAAAGTTTAGGTGTCACTTTGTGTTTGTCTTGTAGCAGTTCTGAAATCTGTGTTTATTTAATTTGTATTAATTAGAAAATCAAAGGTATCTCTGGTCCAGTGCACATTTTTCATGCTAGAGTTTCATTACATCTTTTCATGTAAACTTGACTATATTTTAGGCTTATGTTTTTTGGCTTTTTCTCTCACCCCCTCATTCTTTCACAAACACTGTACACATTCTTGATTATTGAAGTTTGTGGTAAGTACAGAAGTCACATTATGCCAGAAGATTATGAGATTCATGACAATAGAATCATCCCTTATTTTTCTGTTTTCCTCTGTTTCTTACCAGGTGGCTTTTCTGATATGAGATAGAGATTTTGGATTGTTCTTTAGCAATCACATAAAGACAATTTGCACTTATGTCTGTAGAAGGTAGAAGAGACAACATGAAGGTGAGTGATACCAGTTGGCCAGTTTACTCCTTCGCTTTTGACATTTTCTTTTGGTGATCTGTCATTTTCTTCAAGAGTTTCATGTGTCCAGTGGTCTCCATATACTTTAGTTGGATGATTTTATTCTCCTGAAAAGATTAAATCAAAACCATACCCCATCCCTAATTCAGGGT
Source organism: Meriones psammophilus (assembly GCA_036365155.1). Classification (NCBI taxonomy): domain Eukaryota; kingdom Metazoa; phylum Chordata; class Mammalia; order Rodentia; family Muridae; genus Meriones; species Meriones psammophilus. The sequence goes on along the minus strand of JAEOAE010002314.1, from coordinate 240,177 downwards.
GAGGGTTGTACCTTTTAGGCATGTTATATCTTTTATAGGGCAAAATGATTTTTTGAAAATAGAAAAAGTATAGTATCTCAATTAAAGTTAAAAAAAATCTTTGAAAGTTTACAAATATACCTTAAAGTGTATTTATTCTAGATAATAAAGGGCATTCGCTTTGATTTTCAGCCTGCCTTTTACAAGCAGCTTTTAAATAAAACCACTGTAAATCCTATGTACCTGCCTCTGACCCCAGGTGGTATGTAAAAGGCATGTGGCTCCCAAATGCTGGGATTAGGGCTATGAACCACCAACAGCCTGTCATTGTAACTCCTGAATTTAGAAAACAACTAAATAATAGAGAACTGCTTGTCTCTGCTGGGATTAAATGCATGGTCTATCACCACGATGCTCAAATTTCTTATTCACTCCAAGTTATTCCATCTCAAACAAGTTTATACCTTTGAATTTACTTCAAACATTTTACACCTCTTAACTGTTTTTAATATGAAACAACAAATGTATCTTTCTTTTATTTAAGAAGAAAACTTTAGTCTTTATTAAGTTAGTTTGGACTGAATGACCACACTGTCTGATGAACAGTAGTCTTTATTAAGTTAGTTTGGACTGAATGACCACACTGTCTGATGAACAGATATCTCTGCTTATTCAGGAGATTTCTACTATTCAAATCTAATCATGATCAATTTTGATGGGATCCACCTTTCTTTTCCAGTGGAAACATTCGGTTTTACCAGTGAAGACACAGTTCAGTAGTTTCTCACTGTTTACTCCTTTTAGTTATGTTTACTTCTTTTTGTTCTAGAGTATTTAGGAGTGCTGTTAAGTTGCTACTAAGAGATATTTCTGATTATTTTTTCTGAATGTACTTAGTGCTATGAACTGTCTTCTGGTCAACAATTCCGTTGTGTACTATGAGTTTTGATATGTTGTGTATTCATTTCATTGACTTCTAGAAATTCTTTAATTTCTTTCTTTATTTCAGTTTGATCCATTTTTTATTCAATAGAGTGTTGTTCAATTTTTATGAGTTTGTAAGCTTTCTATTGATTTTGTTATTGGTGATGTGCTGCTTTAAACCTTAGTGGTCTGATAGGATGCAGGTTATTGCAAGTTTCTCATATCTTTTGAGACTTCCACTGTTCAAGTATATCATCAATTTTGGAGAATAATATATGAGTTGCTGAGAAGAGGGAACAATCTTTTGTGCTTAGGTGGATGTTCTGTAAACATCATTTGGGTAGTGTTTTGATGTTAGTTATCTGGAGCATTTCTCTGTTCAGTTTGGTCAGGAGGACCTGTCCATTGGTGAGAGTGATATATTGAAGTCTTCCCCTATCAGTTATGAGGGCCAGGATGTGATGCAATCTGCAGAAGGGTTTCTTTAATAACTTTGGTTCTCTTATGTTTGGAGCATAAATGTTAAGTATTGAAATGTTATATTGCTGGATGTTTTTTTTTAACATATAAATCCTTTTCCATCTTTTGATTAATTATTTTTTGAAGTCTTTTTTGTTAGATATTACAATTGTTATATGAGCTTGATACTCTTGTCCATTTATTTGGAATATTTTTTCCAACCCTTTACCTTGAGATAATGTCTATCTTGATGTGAAACTGTGTTTGATGTACTTAGATGAAGGTTGGATTCTGTTTTATCATCTGTTTTGTGAGCCTGTGTCTTTTTATTGGTGATTTTGGGTCAATGGTATTAGGAGATATCATTGAACAGTGATTGTTATTTTTGTGGTGGTGGTGGTTTTAGCACCTTGAGTGGGGCTGTATTTATAGATACATATTATTTAAAATTGACCTTTTTATGGAACATCTTATTTTCCCCATTTGCTGATTGAAAGTTTCTGGGCATATTTAGTAATTTGTATTGGCTTCTGCAGTTTTTAGAGTCAGAAGCACTCTGTCTAAGCATTTTTTACTGAGAATACAGGATTAATTCCAATAGATCTGCCTTTTTTTCTTTTTTGGTTGGTTTTTGTTTGTTTTGGTTTGTCAGATTGTTTGGTTAGTTTGCTTTGTTTGTTTGTTTTCAGTTGCAGCTTTTCATATTCTTTCTTCTGTTCTGTATATTTAGAGTTTTGATTATTCTCTGTTAAGAGGACTTTCTTTTCTTGTCCACTGTCTTTGGTATTTTGTATGCTTCTTGTGCCTTGATAGACATCTTCCTCTTTAGGTTGAGAAATTTTTCTTGTATGATTTTGTTGAAAATATCTTCTGGACCTTTGATCTCATCCTTCTTCATCTAATCTGATTATCAGCATGTTGTGTTGTCATAATGTCCCAGAGTTCCTGGATGTTTCCTGAAAGTCTGTATGTAGACCAGGCTGGTTTTGAACTTACAGCTCTAACTTCAGTCGAGTGTTGGGCTTAAATCTAGGCCAACATGCCTGGCATCAACATCACCATCATTGGCTGCTGAGCATGGAATATAGAGTTTTAGGTATTTATTTTCTTTTGTTTTGTATATGTAAGCATAGGTTATTGTGTTGATCTTCATCAATATCTTGCATTTGAAATTTGGCAGGGAGTATATTTAATTTCTGAGGATGCCATTTATTCATGACACTAACACTATCTGAGCTTTCCAAGTCATTGAATTGTAGGTGTGTGACGCTCTTCTTACCTGTTGTATTTTTTTTTATTTTATTTGTTTGTTTTATTCACATTCAATTTATTTTTAATTTAAATTTGTTTTTGTTATTTATTCTCTGACATGAACTCGAGTCTTTGATCACATCCTCCTGGGTGGTGCAGCCTTGCAAGGCCACAGAGGAAGATGATGCAGCCATCCTTGATGAGACCTGATAAGCTAGAAGGGAAGGAGTTCCTCCTCAATTAGGAGACTAGAGAAAGGGCATAGGGGCAGATGAAGGAGGGCTGGTGGGACTGGGAGGAGATGAGAGAGGGGGCTATGGCAAGGATACAAAGTGAACACATTGTAATAAATAAATTAATTAAATTAAAAAATAATTTCTTCACTTAACATTCCAATTGTAATCTTCTCCCTTGACTCTTCCTTGTCTCACCATCCATTCTTCTTTCCTCCTTATCCCACTTCCTATATCTCAGATACAGGGAACCCTCCTCTCCTACCATCTGAACCCAGGCTATCAAGTCTCACTAGGACTTCCTGCATCCTCTTCCTCTGTGGCATAGCAATGCCCCCTCCACCAAGGGGAAATGATCAAATAGCATACAACAGAGTCCTTGTCAAAGCCAGCACCTTCTCCCCTTACTATGGATTGAACATGGAGACTGAGCTGCCTATCAGCTACATCTGAGCAGAGGTCTGGTTCCTCTTCATGAATGGTCTTTGGTGGGTCCATCAATCTCTGCAAATCCCCATGGGCCCAGATATGTTGTCCTTTTTGGTCTTCTTATGGAGGTCCTGCCAGCTATGGGTCTTTCTATCCCCCAAGACTTTCCTATGACCCCCCTGTGCTCTGCTCAAAGTTTGGCTGTGAGTCTTAGCATTTGTTTGAACCCCTGCTGGGTAGAGACTTTCAGAGGACATGTATGTTAAGCTCTCACTCTCTTCCCTCTCTTTAGTCACTTCTGGTGTCGATTCTATTTGCCCTTTTGAATGAGAATTGAGGCCCTCCTTTTTATTTAGCTCCTTTAGGTCTGTGGATTGTAGTACATTTATCCTGTATTCTGGCTATTATCCACTTACAAAAGATTATATACCATGCATGTCTTTCTGCTTCAGGGTTACCTCACTTAGGATAATCATTTGTAGTTCTATCCACTTGCCTGAAAATTTCATGGTTTCCTATTTTAAATACATGAGTAGCATTGCATTATTAAATATACCACAATTTCTGTCACCATTGTTCAGTTGAGAGACATGTAGGTTGTTTCACAATTCTGGCTATTTATGAATATAGATGCTATGAACATAGTTGAACAAATGTCTTTGTTAAATGGTGGAGCATCTTTTTGTTATATGCCCAGGAATGGTATAGCTGGGTCTTGAAGTAATACTATTTCCAATTGTCTGAGAAAGTATCAGATTGATTCCTAAAGTGGTTGTATAAGTTGCACTCCCACCAGCAATGGAGGAGTGTTCCTCTTTCTTCAGATTCTAACTAGCACATGCTGTCATTTCAGGTTTTTTTCTTAGCCATGATGGGTTTAAGATAGAATGTCAGTGTAGTTTTGATTTGCATTTCCATGATGACTATAGATATTGAGCATTTATTTAAGTGTTTTCCACCATTTGATATTCCTCTGTAGAGAATTCTGTTTAGTTCTGTACCCCAGTTTGAAAGTGCATTATTTGGTTTGTTGGAGTTTAATTTATAGAGCTCTTTAGAGAGCTCTCTGTTGTTTGTAGGGTTGGAGAATGTCTTTCTCAGGCTGTAGGTTGTCATTTTGTTCTATTGACAAAGTTCTTTGCTTCATAGAATCTTTTCATTTCATGAGATCCTATTTATTAATTGTTGATTTTAGAGCCAGTGCTCTTGGTATTCTGTTTAGGAAGTTATCTTCTATGCCAATGAGATCAAGGCTCTTTCCCACTTTTTCTTCTAACACATTTAGCATATCTGGTTTTATTTTGGAAGTCTTTGATCAACTTGAACTTTAGTTTAGTGCAGGGTGATAAATACGGATCTATTTTTGTTTTTCCACATGTGGACTTCCAGTTAGACCAGCACCATTTGTTGAAGATGCTGTCCTTTTTCGATTGCATGGTTTTGGATTCTTTGACAAAACTCATATGTCCATAGGTGTGTGGATTTTTTTATGGGACTTCACTTTAATTCCATTTATCCACCAGTCTGTTTTTATTCCAGTACCGTGCAGTTTTTATTACTATTGATTTATAGTAGAGCTTGAGAGCAGGGGTGGTGATACCTCCTGAAGATCTGCTATTGTACAGGATTATTTTAGCTATTCTGGAATTTTTATTTTTCCATATAAAGCTGAGAATTGTTTTTTCAAGGTCCAGGGGGAATTGTGTTGATATTTTGATGGGGATATTTTTGAATCTGTAGATTGTTTTTTGGTAAGATGGCAATTTTTACTATGTTGATCCTACTGCTCCATGAGCATGAGAGATATTTCTATCTTCTGGTATCTTTTTCAATTTCTTTCTTCAGAGTCTTGAAGTTGTTGTTTTGTTTTGTTTTGCTTTTTTCATATAGGTTTTTCACTGGCTTGTTGAGGATAACGCCAAGATACGTCAGTTTTTTTTTTTTTTCCTGCCTATTGTGAAGGGTGTTGTTTTCCTAATTCTTTCTCAGTCCATTTGTCTTTTTGCATACAGGTGTGCAACTAATTTTTTGAGTTAACTTTATATCCAACCACTTTCAACTGTAGGAGTTCCCTACAGTAGAATTTTAAGTCACTTTTGTTACCTGTCATATCATCTGTGAAGAACAATACTTTGACTTATTCCTTATCAAATTGTATCCCCTTGATCTCCTTTAGTTGTCTTATTGTCCTAGATAGGACATTGAGTAGTGTATTGAAGAGATTTGGAGAGGGTGTGTGGCCTTGTCTTGTCCCCGAGTTCAGTGGAATTGACTTAACTTTCTTTCCATTTAGTTTGATGTTAGCTATAGGATTGCTGTACATTGTCTTTACTATTTTTAGATCTGTGCCTCTGTCCCCAGTCTCTCCAAGACTTTAAACAAGAATAACTGTTGGATATTATCAAATGCTTTTTTGGCTTATAAGAAAATGATCCTGTACTTTTTTTAATTTGTTTATATGATGGATTAAGATTCCATATATTGAACCATTCCTGCATGCCTGGGATGAAACCTACCTCGTCATGTTGGATGACATTTTTGGTATGTTCTTGGATTTGGTTTGCGATTATTTTATTGAGTATTTTTGCATCATTGTTCGTAAAAGAGATTGGTCTGAAGTTCTTTTTCTACTTTGGGGTCTTTGAGGATTTATCAAGGTGACTGCTGTCACAAAAGGAGTTTGGTCATGTTGCATCCATTTCTATTTTGTGGAATAATTTGAAGAATATCGGTTTTCACTCTTCATTGAAGGTCTTGTAGAATTCTGCTCTGAAATCATCTCGCACTTGGCCTTTTTTTGGTTGGAAGGATTTTGATGGCTGCTTCTATTTTTTTAGGCAGTATAAGACTATTTAATATCTTTACCTGATTTTGATTCAACTTTGGTAAGTGGAATCTAACAAAAGAATTATATATTTCATTTAGATTTTTCAAATTTTGTGGCATATAGGCTTTTGACACAAGAGCTAATAGTTCTTTGGATTTTCTCAATGTCTGTTATCTCTCTCTCTCTTCCTTTCAGACTTTGTTGATTTAGATAGTGTCTGTCTGCCATTTACTTGTTTGGCTAAGGGTTTGTCTATATATTTGATTTTCTCAAAAAACTAGCTCTTGGTTTCGTTGATTCTTTGAATTAATCTTTGTTTCTAATTTATTGATTTCAGCCCTGACTTTGGTTATTCCTAGTGGTCTACTCCTGTTGGGTGTGTTTGGTTCTTTTTTCCTAGGGCTTTCAGGTGTGCCTTTAAGTTGCTTGTATGGCATGTCTCTAATAGCTTATGAAGGCCTTTAGTGCTATTAAATGTCCTCTTAGGACTGCTTTCATTGCATCCCATGAGTTTGGGTATGATGTGCATTCATTTTCATTGAACTGTAGAAAGTTCTTTCTTTATTTCTTCCCTGACCTAGATTTCATTGAGTAGGGAGTTGTTCAGTTCACACGTGTGTGGGCATTTTGTTATTTCTGTTATTGTTGAGGTCCATCTTTAGTCCATCATGGTCTGATAGGATACAAGATATTATTTCAATTGTGTTGTATCTTTTGTGGCCTGGTTTGTGACCTACTGTATGGTCAGTTTTGGAGAAGGGTCAGTCCATAAGGTGCTGAAAGAAGATAGATTCTTTTCTGTTTGGGTTAAAAAATTCTCTAGATATCTGTTAGGTTCATTTGATTCATGACATCCATTCGTGTCATTATCTCTCAGCTTAAGTCCTTTTCCATTGCTTGTCCCTTGATGATAGTGACATGTTGACCTCTCCCACTATTAATGTACAGTGATTGCTATGTTCTTTAAGTTTTATTAATGTTTCTTTTACAAATGTGGGTGTCCTTGCATTTGCGGCATTGTTGCTCAGAATACAGATACCATCTTGGTGGAATTTTCCTTTGATGAGTATGAAATATTCTTCCTCATTTTTATTTATTTATTTATCTATTTATTTATTTATTTTTATTTAGGAGCAATAACTGATATCAGGCAATATTTTCATATTTTGAAACTATGTGTAACAGCATAGTTTTTAAAAGATCTTTCAACATTTTATTGTGTTCTTTTTAAATTTTTATTAATAACAGTTTATTCACTTTGTATCCCCCAACAAAGGCTGATCCCCCCTCAATGGGAGGTGATCAAAGAGCAGGCCAATGAGTTCCTGTCAAAGACAGTCTCTGTCCCCATTACTATGAAGCCCACTTGGATACTGAACTGCCATAGGCTACCTATGTGCAGGGGTTTCAGGCAATCTCCATGAGTGGTCCTTGGCTGGCGTATCAGTTTCAAAAAAGACCCCTGTGCCCAGAATTTTTGAAACTGTTACTCTCCTTGTGGAGCTCCTGTCCTCTCCAGGTTTATCATCTCCCAGTTCTTCCATTATATTCCCTGCACTCTGCCCAAAGTTTGGCTATGAGTCTCAGCATCTGTCTTGACACCCTGCAGGGTAGAGCCTTTCAAAGGCCCTCTGTAGTAGGCTCCTGTCCTGTCCCTCATCTGATGTCCATCCTCTTTACCTTTCTGCATGGGATTTGAGCATCTTAACCAGCATACTCCTTCCTGATTAATTTCTTTAGGTGTACAGATTTTGGTATTTTTATCCTATATTTTATATCCTATATCCACTTATGAGTGAGTACATACCCTGCGAGTCTTTCTGTTTCTGGGATACCTCACTCAGGATGATCTTTTCCATTTCCCACCATTTACCTGCAAATTTCATGTTTACCTTGTTTTTCATTGCTGAGTAATATTCCATCATATAGATATACCACAATTTCTGTATCCATTCCTCAACTGAGTGCCATCTGTGCTGTTTCCAGCTTCTGGCTATTACAAACATAGTTGAGCAGATGTCCTTGTTGTATACTTGAGGGCCTTTTGGATATATGCTTAGGAGTGGTATAGCTGGATCTTGAGGAGGCGCTATTCCTAATTGTCTGAGAAAGTGTCAGGTTGATTTGTAATGTGGTTGTATAAGTTTACATTCCCACCAACAATGAAGGAGGGTTCCCCTTTCTCCAAATCCTATCCAGCATGAGTTGTCACTTGAGTTATTTGTCTCAGTCATTTTGATGGGTGTAAGGTGAAATCTCAGGGTGGTTTTGATTTGCATTTCCCTGATGACTAAGAATGTTGAACATTTCTTTCAGTGTTTCTCTGCCATTCTATATTCCTCTATTGAAAATTCTCTGTTTAGCTCTGTACCCCATTTTTTTTTTTTAATTTGGGTTACTTGATTTGTTGGTGTTTAACTTCTTGAAATCTTTATAAATACTGGATATTAACCTTCTGTCAAATATAGGTTTGGTGAAGATCCTTTCCAAATCTGAAGGCAGTCATTTTGTTTTGACAACAGTTTCCTTTGACTTATAGAAGTTTTTCAGTTTCATGAGGTCCCATTTATTGATTGTTGCTCTTAGAGCCTGTACTGTTGAAGATCTGTTCAAGAAGTTGTCTCCTGGTCCAATGAGTTCAAGGCCCTTCCTCACTTTTTCTTCTAACAGGGTTAGTATGTCTTGTTTTATAGTGAGGTCTTTCATCCATCTGAACTTTGGTTTTGTGCAGAGTTATAAATATGGATCTATTTGCATTTTCCTACATGTATACATCCATTTAGACCAGCACATTTTGTTGAAAATGCTATCTTTTTTTCCATTGTATGGTTTTGGCATCTTTGTAAAATATCAGGTGTCCATAAGGGTGTGGGTTTATTTCCGGGTCTTCTGTTCGATTCCATTGATCCACCATTCTGTTTCTATGCCAGTACAATGCAGTTTTTATAACTGTTGCTCTATAGTACAGCTTGAGATCAGGGATGGAGATACCTCCAGAAGATCTTTTATTATGGAAGATTGTTTTAGCAATTCTGGGTTTCTTGTTATTTCATATGAAGTTGGGAATTTTTCTTTCAAGGTCTGTAAAGATTTGTGTTGGTAATTTGATGGGAATTACATTAAATCTGTAGATTGCATTTGGTAAGAGGACCATTTTTACTATGTTAATCCTGCCAAGCCATGAGCATGAGAGATCTTTCCATCTTCTGATATCTTCTTCTATTTCTTTCTTTAGAGACTTGAAATTTTTTCATACAAGTCTTTGACTTGCTTGGTTAGGGTCACACCAAGGTACTTTATGTCCTTTTTGAATATTGTGAAGGGTGTTTCCCTAACTTCTTTCTCAGCACTTTTCTCTTTTGTATACAGGAGGGCTACTTACTTTTTGAGTTGATTTTGTATCCAGCCACATTGCTGAAAGTGTTTGTCAGCTTTAGGGGTTCCCTGGTAGAATTTTGGGGGTGACTCATGTATACTATCATACCATCTGCAAATAGTGATACTTTGACTTCTTCCTTTTCCATTTGTATCTCCTTGATCTTCTTTAATTGTCTTAGTACTCTAGCAAGGACCTCTAGAACTATGTTGAAGAGATATGGAGGGGGCAGCCTTGCCTTGTCCCTGAATTCGGTGGGATTGCTTTAAGTTTCTCTCCGTTTAGCTTGATGTTGGCTATAGGATTGCTGTATATTGCCTTTACTATGTTTAGGTATATGCCCTGTATCCCTGATCTCTCCAATACTTTAAACATGAATGGATGCTGGATTTTTTTCAAATGATTTTTCAGCAACTAAGGAGATTATCATGTGTTTATTTTTCTTTCAATTTGTTAATATGGTGGATCATATCGATAGATTTTTGTATATTGAACCACCCCTGCATACCTTGCCTGAAGCCTACTTGGTTGTACTGGATGATATCTTTGATGTGTTTTTGTATTGGGTTTGCAAACTATTTTGTTGAGTATTTTTGCATCAATGTTCATAAGAGAGATTGGCCTGAAATTGTCTTTATACCGGGGTATCCAGGGCTGCGTGCTCCTGAATAACTGGGTTCTGGAGATGCCATATTGCTTTGTCTTTTGTTGGTTGAGCTTTTACACTGGCCTCTACCCATTGGGATATCTTAGGTGTTGGGTGTTAGTTTCTGGTACTTCCTGGAATCCTGTGGTGGGTCAAATCCCCTTGGCAGGAAGTTGATTTTTTTCCCAAAGGAGCTCTCCTCCGTTTTTTAGGTATGGTCACTGAATGGCAGGTGTTTTTCAGGAATTGCCACAGCTCATCTCAGGCATACAGACCTGAGTAGTACTTGTTGCCTTTGTTAGTAAAGGGGGATATCCTCTCACCCAAAGAAGTTCTAAAGACAGCTGCCCTGCTGCTGGGTTTCTTGCTGTAAATTTAGTGAGCTGCAGCTGTAATCTGGGTACCCCATAGTTTGGTCAGTTTAGTTAGGGATAACTGGTTGTCCCTTGGAGCAGTATCTGGGGGTTGATCTCAGGGAACCCAGGCTTCTGTAGGTCTGAGTTTGGAGCTCTGTGCCCCAGTACCCAGGTGGTAATCAGTGGCAGGTGAGCACCACTCTCATGTGTACAGCAGGAGGCTAGAGTCTGGAGCCTGTAGATAACCAGAAAATTTTCTGGAGCTAGGTGTCCTGAGGTAGGGCCAGATATTCCCCCACCTTTGGGTTTTCTCCCAACAGAAAGACCCAGTCTGTACTGTTGGGGGGGTGTAGAGTGCATAGGCACTTGCTTGCGAATGGTGGCTCAAGCTGGTGACTGGACAGGAACCTGGGAACTTTTTTCTGACAATATTCCCATATGTGGTGGTGGTAGTGGTGGTGGGAGGATCAGCTGTGTGCTCTAAGCTGGGACCTGCTGTTTCCCTCCTGTGGGGATTTCTACCAACAGAGAAACCCAGCCTCTAGTGACCTGGTGCACACAGTTCTGTCTGTAATGGAGAGTCATGTGTGTGGGGCTGGTGGCTGGAGCCCCACTCAGGGCTGGCTGCTGTGCACCCACAGGTCTACAGGACCTTTTCCAGGGATAGACTGGGTGACATTCGGTCAGTCCCACTTGCTCCCTTCCCTGTGGGGTTTTCTTGAGACTGGGACTCCCAGTCTCTGGTGCCCTGGGGTGCACAGTTCACCTGGGAAGGTGATCAGGACATGCTTCTTGGGTATATTTGCTTGAAAACCTTACTCCTGCCAAAACAGCCCAGGAAATTTTCCAGGGATTAGCTGGGTGCTTTGAGGTTGAACCCAATTGTTTTTCTCATCATTGGGTTTCTTATCACCTGGTAAACACAGTCAATGGTGTTTGGGGGCCAACAGTTCCAACTATTTGTCACTGTACAGTCTCTGCTACCATGCTGATTAGTCACAGTATGCAATCAGCCCTGCCATCTGGGATCTTTTTAATTTTTACTGAATATGAGTATTTTGATTGTATGCATGAATATGAACCTCTTGTGTGCCTGATCATCACATTAGTCCAAAGATGCGTTCAGAACTCATGAACTTATAGCAATTGATAATAGTGGGTCCCAGTTAAACACTGACAATTGAGCCCAATTACTTGCAAGAGCAGCAAGAGCTCCTCACTGCTGAGCCATCTCTCCTGCCTTAGGTTGCTTATTTATGATCAGCATTTACATTGCTAATATTTTCATCTTTCTATTTTTAGCTATTTAAACATACATTCCCTTTTAATAAGATCTTATTAAAGTTACAGTTTAAGCTAGGGAATTGCAGATTTCTGGAAAATGAATACACAACTGTAATGAATGTATAATTCCTTGTAGAAGCTTCAGTAAACACCTCTCAATACTTTCCATCTTTTGTGTTTGTTTTATTGACTTTTAGGGGAGACTCTGTCTTACTATATAGGTCTGGCTGTCCTAGAACTGTTTGTATAGATCATGCTGGCATCCAATTCAATATGATATACCTGTGTCTGCCACCTGAGTGATGGAATTAAAGGCATGACAGAATATACCCAGCTTGTCCACCATTTTTTGTAGTTAGTAACTGTTAATAAATTTCTCTGATCTGTACTTAGTATTGTTCATCTGTTAATTTCTCTCTGTGTGTGTCTCTGTCTCTATGTCTCTGTCTTTCTATTTCACACGCTTCTCTCTGTTTGTCTTTGTCCACATTAATTGCCATGTCTATTCCAAAGCTATATCCTCTTCAAAAAGTTCAGATATGATACACTTAAAACTTGTTATTCCGTTTTCTTCTAAAATGATTTAGTGATAACATTAACACTTCTTTTTTAATAGAAAAGTTTTAATCTTTATTTTTAATCTATAGACTACATTATTTAGTAAGGAGGATATACAAAACAATGTGTTATATTCCTTTTCTTTTGTCTGATCACTCAGAAATATGATGTTATTGGCTATGATTGTTGTTGCTTTCCACTCACATTATTTTTATCCATGTATTCACTACAGTCCACTTTCTCTTCCACAAATATATGAGCCCCCCCCTTCACATACTGATATGCCACATCCCTGAGCCCTGGTCAAAACATAATATTCAGTACCATGTTGTCTCTTTGACTGATGTTACCCATCTGATCAGTGTCCCCTGATCAACACATCTCATTTGTTGCTATATAAAATATCATGACTGTGTTTTGTCCTTCCACTTGACCCATGACAGAGTCCTGACCTACTCACCCAAGTAACTGAAGATGATTCATAGATTGCTCAAGAACCCAACTAATGGCTACTTTATATTCATGTCTTACAAACTGATGAAACACAGGTTTTTCAAGCATGCCTACGTTTTTTTTTTTCTTTTTTTTCAATCTAACCTTTAGGCTTTTTCATCTCCCCTAATTCACATCATGCACAGCACCCAACTGTATAACATTCGCACTTCTGTGTCAGAAAATAAATTGAAGAAGCAGTAGAATTATATGATTATATTGACAATGAAGTATAAATTATATTGTTGCCACTGTTTCTGTTGTACAAATGTATGGCATATTTTAGAATTCGGTGACCTTCAATGATGTGCATGTGAAATTCAGCCAAGAAGAGTGGGCCTTGCTGGAACCTTCCCAGAAGCAACTCTACAAAGATGTGATGCTAGAGACCTGTGAAAACCTCACTGCTATAGGTAAGACTGCAATTTTTCTTTCACTTTTAAAATAAAGAGACAATAAAGAGGAATGAGGTAAATAAATCAGGCATGGTTCTAAGGGTCACAGAAGATAGTGATTTAAGTTTTGCCTTAATAATAACATGATATTTCAATAATATATATTTTCTCGTACTATATTTTAGGCTACAATTGGGATGACCATAATATTGAAGAACATTTTCAAAGTTCTACAAGTAATAAAAGGTAACTTTATGTGCATGTTGATACAGATATAAATATTAAATTTTAATGTGTCCTGGAAGTTTGGTGTTTTTTTTGTTTGTTTGTTTGTTTGTTTGTTTATTGGCTGCTTTTTATTTTCTGTTTTTGAAATAGATTTTTTTCTGAGTATCTGTGACTTACTTAGACTTGCTTGTTAGACCAGCCTGACCTCAAAATCACACATATCTGCCTGCTTCTTCCTCCACAAGTGCTGGAATTGAAGGCATGTACCAGCACAGATGGCTGTGTCCTGGAAGTTTAAAGAAAACCAACAGTGTAAAAACAGCACTGCTTTAAGTGTACTGATGATCATTAAATTCTAATAATTCCATGTACTTCAATATCAGGTATCTGATTTGTGTTTACAAGGCACCTAAGATAGAAGAAAATAAAATAATATTGTAACAAAAAAATACCATTTGAATCATATGGACATTACACGTACTGACTTAAACTGCCAATCTATTTAGTATCATTCTATCTACTCACATATTGTAAAAGATGTACACACTGAATTGGTGATTAGTATGTGTCCAAAACCTTCTAATAAGCAAAAATTACATAGTAGAACCAGTGTTACTAATTTTCGTGCAGTAACATTGTAAAGTTTAGTGAAAGGAGCAGCTTATGAGAATCAAGAATATTGTTGTGGAGAAATCTTAATCCCCATATGACATGTCTATGATGAACAAAAAACAAACTGTGTTAATTCAATAGGAATCTTTATTATTTTTGTAAATTAAACTGGTATATCATATGTCAAAATGATTCTAAGACACATGAGCATAGGGTTATTGAAAGAAGCAGTGTCCCTGTCTTTCTCCAAGAACAATTGATTTGGTAGTAGTCCCACTGTGAGTACATTTTCTGAATGTGATAAATGGTTAGTGTTAATGGGTTTAGCAACTTCACTGAGAATTCATCAGCAAACTCATTTTGCTGAAAATACCTATGGATACTAGGAATTTGGAACTTCTGCTTGTCTTGGGTCACTTTGAAAATGAAGTATCATTCATACAGTACAAAAATTTATGAATGGGATTGCTGTGGTAAAACTCTGAATTCTTATAATACTCTTCATATATAGGAGAAAAACTCTTATAGAAAAATGATGCTATAAAAGTGATCCACATAACAAATGCTCTTACCATCCCAGGGATCTTCAAAAATACCCATAATGAAGGGGAATACCGTGAATGTGAATAAAGTGATAAAACTTTAAAATTTGATTCTTCTTTACCATTAGACCAAATTATGAAATTAATTCATATAGATAAATATATTTATTAGTGTAATGAAATGACTGTGGTAAATCTTTCACATGTGCCAATTTTCTTTGCAGGCATGAAAGCAGTCATACTGGAGAGAAACCCTTTAAATGCACTCTATGTGGTAAAGCCTTCAGCTATATCACTGTTCTCATGCAGCATAAAAGAACACACACAGGAGAGAAGTCTGACAAATGTAATCAATGTGGTAAAGCCTTTGCAAAAAACAGTCATCTCATGCGGCATAAAAGAACACATACTGGAGAGAAACTTTATGAATGTAACCAGTGTGGTAAAGCCTTTGCAGAAAACAGTACTCTCTTAAACCATAAAAGAACACACACTGGAGAGAAACCTTATGAATGTAACCAGTGTGGTAAAGCCTTTGCAGCGAAGAATAATCTCATACGGCATAAAAGAACACACACTGAAGAGAAACCTCATGAATGTAACCAGTGTGGTAAAGCCTTTGCACAAAACAGTCATCTCATAAGCCATAAAAGAACACACACTGGAGAGAAACCTTATGAATGTAACCAGTGTGGTAAAGCCTTTGTAGAAAACAGTCATCTCATAAGCCATAAAAGAACACACACTGGAGAGAAACCTTATGAATGTAACCAGTGTGGTAAAGCCTTTGCAGAAAACAGTACTCTCTTAAGCCATAAAAGAACACACACTGGAGAGAAACCTTATGAATGTAACCAGTGTGGTAAAGCCTTTGCACAAAACAGTAATCTCATAAGCCATAAAAGAACACACACTGGAGAGAAACCTTATGAATGTAATGAGTGTGGCAAAGCCTTTGCAGAAAACAGTCATCTCATAAGCCATAAAAGAACACACACTGGAGAGAAACCTTATGAATGTAACCAGTGTGGTAAAGCCTTTGCACAAAACAGTCATCTCATAAGCCATAAAAGAACACACACTGGAGAGAAACCTTATGAATGTAACCAGTGTGGTAAAGCCTTTGCACAAAACAGTCATCTCATAAGACATAAAAGAGCACATACTGGAAAGAAACCTTATGAATATACCCAATGGGATAAAGCCTTTGCACAGCAGAGTAGTCTCCGAAAACAGGAAAAGACACACAGTGGAAAGAAGCCTTGTGAGGGTAATTAGTGTGATAAATCCTTTGCATGTAACAATCATCTCCTAAGACAACAACACATTCTGGAGGGAAACCATATGAATATAACTATTTGGCAAATCCTTTGCACATAACATCTCCTAATACATAAAATAACACATACTGGAAAGATGTCTGACTGTAACCAATGTGAACAAACTTTTGGACTTCAGAATAATCTCCACACTCATGAAAGAAATCTAATGGACAGAAAGCTTTGAGTGTTTTTAACATGGTGAAACCATTCCACATTTGTATAATCTTCATCATCATGAAAGGATTCATAATAGAGGAAAAACTTATGAATGTGTTAAAATGGTGAGGCCTTGCACAAATCCAGAGTCATCATCAACGTAAAATTATCCTTACTGGAGAGGATATAAGTGAGTATAAGCAAGGTGGAAAGGCCATTGTGTACTTTGGTCCACTGAGATGCAACAGAACTGAAAAACTAGCTCAATGGAAATGACCTCCCTTTTCTGAAGGGGAAAGGGGATAGGGGCAATAGGAACGGAGGGTAGTGCTGGGGCAGAGAAGGGAGGGGGACTACGATTGGAATTTAAAGTAAATAAACTTATTTTTAAAAAGAATACAATGAATGGTCAATATCAATTATATGCAACAGTATTATATAATAAGGTGTTTAGGGAAGACTTATTGATAATCCTGTTTCTCAACATTTACTGTTTTCAGTTGCCTCACTTTACACAAGAAACTTTTAGTCCAGTGGATGAATATGTAGTTAATGGTGAACTAACACCAGTCAGGAAAGTTCTCTGAGAGTATCACAACAGTGGTAGCCTGTAGAAGTTTCTTTGTGTACACATACCTATTTTTCCAAGGGTACTATTGAAAAACATCACAACCAACACTGAATTTTGAGATATGAGGGAGGAGGCTTTCTTTTCCATGTATGACCCTGCTTCTGGCCTAGATGTGTAACCCTGTCAAGAGTGAGTTTTCTCTGCCTGACTTCATCTGGAGAGTGTCTTTAGACATAGACACCACCAATCAAATTTGATAGATGGCCTTTGACACAGATCCCTGATAACTCTCCCCTCCCTTCAAATATAGGATAATTTGGTTCTGTGTTCTTGCTCTTCTTATTCATATAATAGGAATGTGCTGTTTAATGCAAACTGAGCATCCTTGAATTACCTAGTATTAAACAATTATCTACACCTATACTTGGAGCATTGCAGGCACTCCCCAAGGAATATAAGCCTCTGTTTTATGTTTTTTAGAATTAAAGTTGAACTTACTTTCTGAGGTGGTTCGCAGAGTGGCTGAACACTGTTATGCTTGTGGGCTTTCCAAGCTTTACACCTCATCTTCTGCCCCTCATGCCTTTTTGGGTTGGTGGTAAACAGCCCTCCAGGCAGCAAGAGAATCACATTCTCTGAAATACCTGTGATAAAATGTTTCAGACATCATAGCATTTCCAATTTCACATGTTTCTGGATGTAAAATGGTCAATCAAACAGTGTCTTGGGGTGGGACTCTTTAAAATGAGTTATATTTAGTGTTTAGTTCACGGTAAGGTTGCAGGCAAGCTTCATGATATGAAATCTTCTGAGGTGAGTACAGTGGCCCATGGAAAAGAAATAAGAGAAGAAATTATATTTCCTTGTTTTTAATAGCTGAGTACTGTTCTGATAATGTATGGGTGGATGGCAGAGGAGAGGAACTCCCCTTTTGAGTGGTCTAGGGAAAGGGGATAGGGGAAGATGGAGGAGGGTGGGATCAGTAGATGTTGAGGGAGTAACCTTCAATCAGCATATATATTGAATAAATTGTGAAAAATAAAAACAATTAATAAAATAAAATATAGTAAGAAAAACAAAACAAAAAAGCAAAAATTTGAGCCTAGTTTTGGTAACTGCCCTCCCTCAAAGAGAAGAAAGCAGATATATAGAAAGAAAGAAAAAAAAAAAAAAAAAAAAAAACAGAATCTTTGTCTTTGCCACCTTTCTTCCCTGTGGGCTCACTTGATAATCATTATCCAATGGAGAACATGCTTTTCTCTCTGAAGTTTATGTTATCATAGAAATAGGATTCGAACCTGGAACTAATAGCAGAGGTTCATAGTTAACATATCAAATCAAAACTACTTGCCATTTTCTCCCAGCAATCCTTCAGTCCTTCCATGATATCCGATTCTCCAGGCTAGCACAGCCCACGCAATACCCAGAATTCTCCTTTCCAGGGCCTGAGATAACCTCACCCCCCCTTCTTACCCATCTATAGGCAAACTATTTTGGCTACCTGGCCCTGTCAAGAGCCATGCAGGAGCAACAGCAAAACAGCTGTAGAACTCATGGAGTGTGGCTCCCCTGTTAGCATAGTCATGGTGAGTTTGTCTTGGAGAAGCATAATCCCAAGAACTGATTTTCCAGAGGACTTTGTGTTCTTATGTAGCATATCTCTGTTTGTTGCCCTTATGATGCCCATATTCCTCATAACATGAGTTGTATGAAAACTCTAAGGAGGCTTCTAGCCCATCACTGGGCAATATCACTGGCATTTAGAATTAACATTGCTTGATCTCCTTTCACATGTTTACAGGAGCAGATTAATGAATTGACCAGTGTCCTTGAAAGGAGCCATAGATATAGATTGTTAGCAATGACCATTATACTTAGAAACAATTTGGAAAAATAGATTGTTTAACAAGGTCAGAGAAGATGTTTTTGCTAATGGCTCTGATGTAAAAAATCTTAGAGAACAATTTAAAGTTAAGAAAAGTACACTATTTATAGTAAAGCCATGGATGTTTTAAGGTTGGTGAGCTGAAACAATAACCCAGGTTAGCATTGGCTGTATGGGCACCCTCAAACTGGGTCTAAAACTGAGACAGCAGTTCATTCCCCTATATTTGTTTTTCCCCTCAGCTTCTTGATATGATTTAAAAAAATGATTAGTGAATAGATGCACACTCCTTTAAGATTTAAAGTACAGTTGTCAGTACCATGCCATTTTTTATTACTGTTGCGCTATTGTACTACTTGAGATCTCGGAAGATGATACCTCCAGAAAAATCTTTTATTGTACAGGCAATTTTTTTTTTTTTTTTTTTATCAATTCTGGGTTTTTGTTTTTCCATATGAAACTGAGAGTTATTTTTTCAAGGTCTGTAATGAGTTGTGCTGGTATTTTGATTGGAATTGCATTGACTCTTTAGATTTCTTTTGATAGAGTGCCCATTTTTCCTATGTTAATCCTACCAATCATGGAGTGTGGGAGATCTTCTGATATCTTCCTTGAAGTTCCTTTTTTTTCATACAAGTCATTCACCTGCTTGATTAGAGTCACATCAAGGTACTTTATGCTATTTGTGGCTTTTGTGAAGGGGTTTTGTTTTCCTAACTTCCTTCTGAGCCCATCTGTCTTTTGTATATAGGAGGGCTTCACATTTTTTAAATTTAATTTTGTATACAGTCATTTTGATGAAGTTGTTTATCAGCTATAGGAATTCCCTGGTTGAATTTTTAGTGTTATTCATATATACTATCACATCATCTGCAACACAAACTGGACTGGATATGAAGAAAAGGTAACCCTTCTCCATTGCTCGTAGGAATATAAACTTGTACAACCACTTTGGAAATCAATCTGGTGCTTTCTCAGAACATTATGAATAGTGCTACTGGAATATTCAGTTATACCTATGCTGGGCATATATTCAGAAGAGTATCAACCATACAACAAGAACATTTGCTCAACTAAACTCATAACAGCTTTATTGACAATATCCAGAATCTGGAAACAACTTAGATGTCCCCAAACCGAAGTATGGACACAGAAATTGTGGCACATTTATACAATGCAATACTATTCAGCAATTAAAAACAAGGAAATCAGAAGGCAAATGGATGCAACTAGAAAAGATCACTCTGAGTAAGGTATCCAGAAATAGAAAGACACTCATCATATATACTCACTTATATGTGGATATTAGCCATATAATATAGGGTTTAAAAATACTAAAATCTATAGTCTTAAAGGATCTAAACAACAGTAAGAACCCTAAGGAAGATGCTTAATCCTCATTCAGAAGGGCAAATGGGATAGACATTGGTAATGGGGGAAGATAGGGAACAGGGTAGGAAACTACCACAGAGGGCCTCTGAAAGAATCTACATAGCAGGGTATTAAAGCAGATGGTTAGACTCATAGCCAAATTTGGGGCAGAAAGCATGGATTAATATGGAAGAGTCAGGAGGTAGAAAGATATGGATGTGAGAGGCCCTCCACAAGGAGGCCAACTGAGCCAAAACATATGGGCTCAGTGGGTCCTTTTCCAACCAAGGACCATGCATGAAGAACACCTAGAACCCCTGCTCAAGTGTAGCTCATAAGTATCTCAGTTTCCATGTGAGTTCCCTATTAAGGGTAACAGTGGCTGTCTGTGACATGAACTTAGTGGCTGGCTCCTTGATCACCTACTCCTGGAATATGCAGCCTTGCCAGGTCACAGAGGAAGGAGGTGCAGCCATTCTTGGTAAGACTTGATAAGATAGGCTAGGATAAGATAGTAGGGAAGTAGGACGTTCCCTATCAGTGGACTAGGAGAGGGGCATAGGGGTAGATGAGGGAGGTTTGTTGTAACTGGTGGAAGATCATGGAGGGGCTTACATCCAGAAAACAAAGTGAATAAATTGTAATAATCAATAAAAAAGAAAAAAAAAATGAAATGAGTTTTTTTTTTTTTTTCCTGAAATGGTTGGACTCAGGCAACTGTCTCTTAAAAACAACTAGAAAGAATCGTACTTCATCTCTTCACATTTTCCTTTTTCCTGTAATACTATAGATAATAAATACCCTTGATAAAATTCAGTGGTTTGTTATATATTCCTAGTATTATAATATTGTAAAATACTTTACAAATCAAATTTTGATATATTGTGTGTAAAAATAGTCTATGAAAAGTGGCTTGAATTTTCAAAAGAGCAAAGAATGATTACTTAAAACCAGGAGGGTAAAAATGGAAGGAAAATTGATGGAAGAATAAATAATATATAAATAAATTAATATCTCTTACACAGTAATTATAACATTTTGGTTATTGAGATTTAAAAAACATACACAGAATATTTCTCAAGTAAACAATGTAAGCTATTAGTAAATATTTTTCAAGTAAACAATGTAAGCTCTTATGCATGCACCCTGAGATATTTCTTTAAATTATTCCTCTTGTCACTGAAATGTGTTCTTTGACAAGTCATGCCACTACACCCTGATGTTCAGGCTCTAATACTGACTATTCAATTCTTATTTCAGAGTACTGTCTTCTTTTAGCCCAATTAGGACTGAAGTCAGACAATGTTTGATTTCTGTGTCTAGCTCTGGTCATAACTTTGATGATACATTTTGAGTTCATCCAAAATTTCAAAAAGTAAAATGATTGCCTTTCTTGAAATTTTAAATGTTCTCTCTCACTCTTGCATACACACACACACATACACACACACACACACACACACACACACACACACACACAAACACACACACACACATGCATGATACATGTAATAGCAGTTATTGGCAACCCAAGACTTGAAATTGAAAGAGACAAAAGAGGGATATATGAGAGATTTTGTAGGTAGGACAGAGAAATGAGAAATAATGTGATTATATTAAAAATCTCAAAAAATAAAAGTACATGTTTTCCATGAATAAAAAAATTGAATAATATTATATTTTGCACTCATGTGATTCAGGACAATCAAGTCCATTCTATCTTAGCACACAGTAAGCTTTGCTTCAGTAAACAGGAGTGTAGATGTGTGCTGGACCAGCCCTGTCATCTCTTTCATATGGATAATGGATAATAACTCCTCATTCAGTGTGTACAGTACATAGTCTCTTTTAAATTGACTCAAGAATTTTAGTATTTGTTTGTGTGAACTTTATAAAATAAAGTTCCTCTAAACTTATTTTTGGTCCAATTTTTTCTACTGTCTCCTTTCATCTTTTTACAAAGAGATGCTGTCCAACCTGGATGATAAAGAGTGTTCAGTAAATGCAGCTGAAGAATGGACATTGTTGTCTAGTCCATTCTTTTAGTTCCTGTCTTTCTATTGGAGAATTGAACATCCAAGTTGAGAGATTTCAATGAGCAATGTTTATTATTTCCCTTTATTTTGTAGTTATGGTGTGGGGTTTTTGCCTTCTGATTTGATGCTTGGGATTATTCATTCTTTTTGTTGTCTTGGGTATGGTTAACACTTTAGATTGGAGTATTTCATTGATTGGCTTCTGTAGTCAAGTTTTACAGAGATACTGCTCATATTTGGTTTTATTATGCAATATATCTTTATTCATCATTTATTATTGAAAGTTTACTGGATATACGAATAAGGGTCCCTCAAAGATTATATATAATCTGACTCAGCCATTCTAGGTTTAGAATCTCTCTTGAGAGATCAGGAGTTATTCTAAAGAGCCTGAATTTATATGCAACTTACTATTTTCAACTTTTAATATCCCTTCTTTGCTTAATATACTTTTCTTTACATTTAATGTTTTAATTTTGTGTGCCGAGCACAATTTCTTTTCGGTACACTTTAATTGTTGTTCTATATATGTTTTGTACTTTTATAGGCTACCCCTTCTTCATTAGGTTAAGGATACATTCTTCTATTATTTTGCTGAAAATATTTTCTAGGATCTTGATGTGAGTTTTTCTTATTTTTCTATTTCTATTATTCATAACTTACTTTTTCACTTTTTTTAGATTTTCTGGATCTTTTGTGCATGGCTATTTAACATTTCTGTTTGACACAATTGCTGTTTTCTTCTTCTTCTTCTTCTTCTTCTTCTTCTTCTTCTTCTTCATCATCATCATCTTCTCATCTTCTCCTCCTCCTGCTTTTCTTTTTTCTCTCTTCTTCCTTCTTTTTTCTTTCTCTTCATCCTCCTCCTTCTCCTTTTTTTCTTTTAAAATAGTCACTTTACTTATATATTCATCTGGATTAAAGTTTTCCCTTCCTCTAATCCTGGTATCTCTTTCCCATATCCCATTCTATCCTGTCTAAATACACCCTCATATTAAAAAAGGAGGGCTATAATGTATAATAAGAAAATAAAAGAGCAAAAAGACAAAAGCAAACACATCTGAGTAGGAAAAGAAAAAGAAAAAGAACCCAAGTTGGGAAATGATGAAGACTTGATCATACATGCAGGACTTTCATAAAATATTAAACTTGAAACAATGGTATACACACAGAGGACCTGTAACTTTAAAAATAGAAAAAATATTCAGCAAATTAAAATGAGAACTATGATTAAAAAAAAAACGTTTTAAATGCATGCCAGAATTCTAGGACATGAGAATCCAAACTTGCCAATGAGGGAAATCTTTGGCTATATATCTTTTGGAATGTACTCTTAAAATTAAAATTAAGAGCAGTCCCTTGGATAAAATAAGTGTCCTTTGGAGAAAACTACATTTTCATTTGCAAGCACTTATCAGTTAGAGATAGGGCTAAGGACAACATTAAAGGCCTTGTGCATGCTGCCTCAGTCTCTCACAGTTTATATATTCTTCAGTCCTCTTAATTTATAGTGCTTTGTTCTTTGATATGCTTTATCCTTTCTGGCTCTTAAACTCTTCTGGCTGAATTACTGAAGAGACTAAAGGGCATATTCTGATGTCTCTCACTGACTGTCTATTTTCTCTATGGGCTGAATTTGTCTCCATCAGATGCTGGCTGTCATTTTTTTGATGATGGCTGAACAAGATACTGATCTATGAGTATAGCAGAATGGTGTCAATGGTCATTTTATTACTTTTAATAGAATGTAGTATTTTCTTTCCCCCCAGAACCATGGGCTGGTAATTTCTTTTTCTTGATCAATAAACCAGTGTCAGGTGTGGATTCCATCATGTGAAATGGCCTTTAAGTCAAC
This sequence comes from Meriones psammophilus, assembly GCA_036365155.1. Lineage (NCBI taxonomy): Eukaryota > Metazoa > Chordata > Mammalia > Rodentia > Muridae > Meriones > Meriones psammophilus. Next base: position 216,390 of record JAEOAE010002314.1, on the reverse strand, counting down.
TATAGATTGGTATTTACTCCTACAACTCGCACTAATATGTCTTACTGGTAGAACATTGTTAGAGTTCAAAAGTTTGGTAGCTGGGTTAGTGTTTATATTTCTCCTCTTGTAGTTGCAGAACACTTCCCATATCGAAATTGCTAGAATGTAAGTGTGAAGGTTCTATGTAGGCACAAGCTTTATTTATCTATGTTCCATGTAAGTGTAAGTGTGGTCTCCAGCAATAGGGCATTGCAGTCAATTTGTGGAAAGCTGCCTATAGTCTTGGCAAAAACCTGTATTGTTTTGGCATTACAATCACACTACTTTGGCCAATACCTCAGTTAAATATAAACCATTACCAGTACTGGATGCTTAATTTAGAAATTTCCAGTTGGGACTTTCTTCTTGTGTGCTGATTTCATTTATATTGGCTTCTTATATGTATATATTTTAGATATTTTAGAAAGTTTCTATTGCAGTAGGTTTCCACTGTACCAAACAAATGACCCTTAATTTTACCTGTCTTTCCTCATGTTACCTTTTCATTGCCCTCTTCCTTTCCCAATCCCCTGCATTTCTGTCTTTTTAGCCTGCCTTCCATTTGTTCCAAGTATTTATTTCCCTTTCTTATGGAGAAATCTCTGCCTTCCCTAACCTCCAGTTCTTAATCTGTATGTATCCCCTGCAGTATTATGTTCAGTTGCTTGCATATCATACATCTTGCAACTAATATATATGTAAAACAAATACATACCCTATTTCTCTTTGGGGGTCTAGGTTCTCTCACTGTCAGTTACCTGCAAAGGTGCATTTACCTTCACGTTTCATGATTTGATTTTTTAAGTGTCTGAGTAATATTTGATTATGTAAATACACTAGTACTATAACAAAAATAGAAATACACACTGGAAAAACATAAAATCTTCACCAATGATGCTGACCAAAGTAGATGCCTATATGTACAAACATGGAAATAGATGCTTATTTTCACTCAAAAGTCACCTCCAAATGGATTAAAACCTCACCAAAGTTTATATACAGTTAAAGTCTTGAAGTCAGCACATCTATTTGACGAAGATCCAGAATAGATGAGTTGCATGTTACAGTAGCCTTCATGCTATCTTTCAGGCGTGGTCTTGATCTCCACTTGCTACATGCTTAGAGGGTTTTCAATACATGTACAACCTGGGGACATTGGAGCAATGGGAAATTTTTTTTTAATGAATCATTTATGCCTTCACCCTGGAGTACTGTTTCTAAGCTACCCCAGAAAAATCCTGAGCATACTGCTACTCTCATTTTTAGGGGGAATATCAATTACTTGGCCCTACATGAATGTCTTCCTCATGGAAGTTGTAACACACATAAAAATGGCAGAAAACTCCTTATGAGACTTCAGCTCCAAGATAGTCTTGCAAAATCTACCCTTGTGCTTCCTCAAGAAGAAAATAATCAGAACAACATACTCTTAAAAAGGCAAACAAAGTTTCTAGAGCTAAGAGAGTTGATAGTATTTGAGATTAAATACCTTGTACTTCTGTATCCTCAGATGATTACTTGGGACATAAGATTAGGAGTTACATATGGCATGTTCTCAATGATTAGATAAAGATATAAATGAATGGCTGGAGACATCTTCATCTTACATGAGGGTCTATAATGATGGACAAAGAATGTTTTATAAAAATGATTTTTAAAGTGAGGTATTAGGGCCTCCTTTTCCTAGATATATCAGCTTTCACAGTATCACTGTGGTGTAGTATGACCAAAATAATGAAAGAATACTTAGACTTAGCAATAAGTAAATTCTACAAAGATATGAGGTATAGACAATGAATTATGCCAGGAATTTAATAATAACTGTTGCCGCTTTGGCGTAAATGATATTTCTTGAGGTTGTCCATTAAAATAGATAATATACTTCTTGAGACAAAGCAATATGCCCAAGCTGGCTTGAAGATTTTCTATCTATTGCCATTGAATCTGAGAATGCTTCCAACCTGAGAATGGGCTTTCAGGCTGTGGCAAATATGCCTCCAGATTCTCAAAAATGTCAGGTTATGGGATTGATGAAGAAAAATGATAGTAAAAGATAAGGTTTATCAGTGATGACTAAATTTATGACCAAGAGACAGTTAAAACACCTGTCTGGGGACAAAAAGGATATCATCTATGCTTTAGAACAATGTGAATCTATTTTTTTATTGTTGAAATCTGTCTAAATAAAATCTGAAAGCACTCTGACTGCCAGTCAATCAAGACTCTCAGTTTCTTTGGACAACCATGTCTGACTCATTTCTGCACCACCTTATCCTTCCCTACTCTCTGGAAACTATCAACTTCTGGGGCTGGTCCCCAGTCTTTCACCACACTCTTTATTTTCTTTCACAGTAGGGTGAATACTCACAACTGAAGATCTAGAGCTATATGCTTCAGAGTAGATAGATATATGTGATATCTGTTTTCTGGATTTGAGTTACCTAAATCAATATCGTCATTTATATTTCTATTTACTTATGTGCATACCATTTCACTTATCTATATCAGTTGAAGGATATTTAGGTGTTTCCATTTTGTACCTATTGTGAACAGAATAGCAATGAGTATGGTTGAGAAAATATTTTTGAAGGAGTATGTTGAGTCCATTGTGCATATGTCAAGGAAAGTTATAAGTGGCTCATATGGTAGATTTATTTTCATAATTTTGAGAATTCTGCACACTGATTTCCGCTGTGGATATACAATTTTGCAACATCCCTTTGCCAGAGGTCCAGGTTTTTGCCTGTCCAACAGAAGCTGTCAACTGTCAACCCAATTCCTGTTTCCTCCAGAAAAATAAAATACTAAGGGAAAAGTATATAGTACCTGTATTATTTATCACAATTACTATTATGTAATTAAAATTTGAATACTTATATGTCCACAAATTAAAAAAGTAGCATGTATAACTTAGTAAAATGTTTTTTTCAGAAGTGGTTTCTATTCTGAAATAGAGTGTATCTATATAACATTGCTTAAATGGAGAACTCTTTTTGGTTACAGTTAGATATACATTTTATATAAACTTACTAAATGTAGGGGTAAATAATTTCATTGAAGACACTAAGGTATTTTATTATAGTCCAGTTATTAGACTTAATGATGGGTGAGTCAGGGTGCTTGAGAAAGATCCCCAAAATAACAGCTGTGCTAACAGATAAGCACAGAGCCATGCAGGCCAGGGCCAAGCCCAGAGGATCCTCAAAGGACAGGAATGTCACTGCCATGGGCAGGCACTGGTTTCTCTCAAGGTTTGGGTACTCTTGAACTCAACAAGAGATACACTCCTGCTGATCTGTGGGGATAAAGTAAATCAACATCACAACTCCTACAAGTCACTCCATGTTCAGTCCATGAAGAAAGATTTCCAATGATATTGTGTGCATCCTATCACATTTTCTTTTACTATAGTACCAAGAAGGACACTAAAAGTACATTATTTGTCATTTGAGTTAATGGTTGCCTAGGTTTTTTTTTTTTTTTTTCTTGCTAGATCTATGATTAAAGATGGTGAGTATTTTTGTGTGTGTTTCTCAGAAAATTGTGTCTTATTTATCCTTCATTCTGTCACCCATGTTTATCATTAATTTTACAATATATTCACCTTGTATCCCAATTGTAGCCCCCTCCCTCATCTACTCTATGTCCCACTATTCCTCCTCCTCCTTCCCTATTCTTCTCCTGTAGTCCTTAAGACTGATAGGGAAGGTCCTATCAGTCCCTAGCCTATCAGTTTCCATTAAGACTCCTGTATCCTCTTCATCTGTGGGCTTACTAGTTGTCCCCACCAGTGAGAAGTGATCAGGAAGCAGGCAACTGAGTTCAGAGACAACCAAGTTCAGAGACTGTCTCTTCTCCCCTTACTAGGAATCCCATATGGAGACTGGGCTGTCTATGGGCTACATCTGAGCAGGGGATCTAAGTCCTCTCATGCTCTTTGGTTGATGCATCAGTCTCTGCAGGGCCCCAGGACCCAGATTATTTTGTCTTTGTTGGTCTCCTTGAGTAACTCCTGTCCCTTTAGGTCCTTCTATCTCCCACTTCTTCAATAAGACTTTTTGTGCTCTATACAAAATTTTGCTGTGGGTCTCTGCATCTGCTTCAATCACCTAAGTGGAGTCACTTAGTGTTCATCCATGGAAGGATCCTATCCTGCTCTCTCTCTTCTAAGGCATCTATCCTGTTTTCTTTTCTGAATGAGAATTAAGCATCTTCCCTATGTTTCTCCCTGTACTTTAGCTTTTTAAAGTCTGTAGATTTTAGTATGTTCAATCTATATTGTATGGGTAATATCCACTTGTAAGTGAATATATACCATACATGTATTTCTGCTTCTGGGATACATCACTCAGGGTGATCTTTTTTAGTTCCATCCATTTGCCTGCAAATTTTATGATTTTCTTGTTTTTAATTCCTGAGTAGTATTTCATTGTGTAAATGTACCACAATTTCTGTATCCATTCCCCTATTGAGGGACATCTAGTTTGATTCCAGTTTCTGGCTATTATGAATAAAGCTGTTATAGTCATAGTTGAGCAAATGCCCTTTTTGTATGGTTCAGCATCTTTCTGATATGTCTAGGAGGTGTTTAGCTGGGTCTTGGGGTAGCAGTATTTCCAGTTTTCTGAGAAAGTGCCAGACTGATTTCCAAAGTGGTTGTACAAGTTTACATTCTACCAGCAATGGAGGAGGGTTCTCCTTTCTGCACATCCTCTCCAGCATGTGTTGACCCTTGAGTTTTTGATCTTAGCCATTCTGATGAGTGTGAGGTGGAGTCTCAGAGTTGTTTTGATTTTCATTTCTCAGTTTTTTAAGGACATTGAGCATTTTTAAGTGTTTCTATACCATTCAATATTTCTCTGTTGAGAATTTGTGTTTAGCTCTGAACCCTATTTTAAATTGGATTATTTTGATTTGTTGGGTTATTTATATATTCTAGATATTAGCCTTCTGTCAGATGCAGAGTTGGAGAAGATCGTTTCCCAGTCTGTAAACCATAATTTTGTTCTGCTGACAATGTCCTTTGCTTTAGAGAATGTTTTCAGTTTCATGAGGTCCCATTTATTGATTGTTGATCTTAGAGCCTGTGCTGCTGGTGTTCTGTTCAGGAAGTTGTTTCCTGTGCCAATGTGTTCAAACCTCTTCCTCAATTTTTTTTTAAATAACAGATTAAGAATGTTAGTTTTATGTTGAGGTATATGATCACAAGGAATTTACTTTTGTGCAGGGTGATAAGTATGGATCTATTTTTATCTTTCTATGTGTGGAGATCCAGTTAGACAAGTACCTTTCATTGAAGATGTTCTTTTTTCCATTGAACGGTTTTGGCTTCTTTGTAAAAAATCAGGCATTGTAGGTGTGTGGGTTTATTTCTGGGTCTTTGATTCAATTCCACAGATCCACCAGTATGTTTCTATGCCAGTACCACATTTACTGTTTTTCTGTAGTACAGTTTGAGATCCAGGATGGAGATTCCTCCAGAAGTTTTTTATTGTACTGGATTCTTTTAACTATTCTGGCTTTTTTGTGTTTTTTATGTGATGCTGAAAATTGTTCTTTCAAGGTCTGTAAAGAATTGTGTTGGTATTTTGATGGGAATTGTATTGAATCTATATTTCTTTTGATAGGATGGCCATTTTGCTGTTATTCCTACTGATCCATGAGTATGGGAGATTGTTCCATCTTATGATATCTTTTTCAACTTCTTTCTTCAAATACTTGAAGTTTTTTTTTTTACAGATTTTTTACTTATTTGATTAGAGTCACACCAGTGCACTTTATTTTATTTGTGGCTATTGCAAGGTTGTTTTTTTTTTTCCCTAATTTCTTTCTCATCCCTCTTGTCTTTTCTATACAAGAGGGCTTCAGATATTTTTTAGCAACTTTGTTTCCAGCCACTTTGCTGAGGTGTTTATCAGCTGTAGTAGTTCTCTGGTAGAATTTTTAGGATCACTCATGTATACTGTCATATCATTTGTGAATAGTGATACTTTGACTTCTTCCTTTCTGCTTTGTATCCCCTTGATTTCCTTTAGCTGTTTTACTGCTATAGATAGAACTTCCAGTACTATGTTGAAGAGAAAGGAGTGAGCAAACTTGACTTGTCTCTGATTTCAGTGGGGTTGATTTAAATTGCTTTCCATTTAGTTTGATGTTTGCTATAGGCTTGTTGTATATTATCTTTACATGTGCATTTTATCTCTGATATTTCCAAGACTTTAAACATTAATTGAGCTTGGATTTTATTAAATGCTTTTCAGCATCTATTGAGATGATCATCTGGTATTTATTTTTCAGTTTGTTTATGTGGTGGATTACAATGATGGTTTTCTGTACATTGTTATCTCCCCTGCATGCCTAGGATGAAGCCACTTGGTCATGGTAGATGAGATTTTTGATGTTTTCTTGGATTCATTTTGCAAGTATGTTATTGAGTATTTTTGTTTCAATATTCATAAGAGAGATTGGTGTGAAATAATCTTTCTTATTGTATCTCTGCCTTTTAGTTAGCTTTTGTGAGGTTTAGGTATCCAGGTGAATGTGGCTTCATAGAAAGAGTTTGGTAATGTTCCTTCTTTTTCTTTTTGTGAAATAGTTTGAAGAGTATTGGCATTACCTCTTCTTTGAAGGTCTAGTAGAATTCTGCACGGAAACTATCAGGACCTGGGCTTTGTTTGACAGGGAGACTTTTGATGAATGCTTCAAAAGGGCATGTAGGTCTATTAATTTATTTACCTGATCCATATTAAACTTAGATTAGTGGAATCTAGCAAGAAAATATTCCATTTCATTTAGATTTTCAAGTTTTGTGGCATATAGACTTTTAAGATGAAACCTATTGATTCTTTGAATTTCCTCCGTGTCTGTAATTATACCCCCTTTTATTTTCTGATTTTGCTGATTTATATAGTGTCTCCCCGTGTTTTAGTTAGTTATGCTAAAGGTTTGTCTATCTTTGTCATTTTCTCCAAGAACCAGCTCTTGCTTTTGTTTATTCTTTGAATTGTTTTCTTTGTTTCTAATTTATTGATTTCTGCCCTAAGTTTGATTATTTCTAGCCATCTACTCCTCTTGTATATGTCTGCTTCATTTGACTAGGTCATTCACTTGTGTTGTTATGTTGATTTGAAATGCCTCAGATTTCTTTATGAAGGCACTTAGTTCTATGAACTTTCCTCTTAGAATTACTTTCATTATGTCTCATTAGTTTGGGTAAGTTGTGCCTTCATTTTTGTTAAATTCTAGAAAGTCTAATTAGTTTATTTCTTCCATAATCCAGCTGTCATTGAGTAGAGTTCAGTTTCCATGCATATGCAGGCTGTTTACTATTTTTTGTTACTATTGAGGTCTATCTTTAGACCATGTTGTTCTAATATGATAGAAGGGATTATATTGGTATAATGTTCTTTTTTGGAATGTATAGAATTTACCCTTGTTCATTCAAATGCTGATTTCTCTCCTCCACTGTCTGGATTCAATCCAGGTATTGCATTGTGATGCTTTTTCTAAGCATCACCTGTCTCAAGTTTGCATAAACATGCCACCATTTGTTCTCTATATTGTCAATTAAAACAACCACCCCCAATACTGAGTAATGGAGAGGATAAGGTGAGACATCCTGGTCCAGAGTGGGAAGAAGAGGAAGGAGACAGGAGAGGAGAGGAGGAGAATCTACAAGAGAGGTCTTGGCACCACATGTAGAAATGAACTGGAACTAAGATATCACTAAAAGCCATATGATGGGTGAATCTGAATGGTAGGAAACTCTGAGGGCTTAGAGGTTTAGGATGGAGTAACTGTTAGCCAACATTGTGCTCTAGGTTAATTAATTAAATCCTAGTCTCTGTGTGGTGATTTGGTTATACAGCTGTTTAGGAATAACCACTGCTTAACCAAAAGATTTATCAATAGTAAACATTAATAATCTACAACAAATGGCACTCAACTAATCTAAGTATCCACACCCTTTAAATCCTACTTTAATTTAATTTGGTGGGGGAGAGGAATAAGCTCTCAGCGATACAACCCAAACTTTAAACCTAAAAACTCCCAGGTAAATTACTGGCTCTTTAAAAGAGACTCTTAAACATGCCTCAGAGCAAAAGACAGCCTACTGTGGGCAGACCTGAGACTGAACAAAACTGGTTGCCACTACAGTCTAACAGGATGAGAGATAAAACAGACTTCTTTGAGTTTGGCTGATAATCTTTTCTACAGTTTTAAGACAGAAATAAAGGAAAGTTTAGAAATTATGACCATGGTTACATTCATATTCCTCAATTTAACTTTAAAAATTGATTTAGCCATTTTTTATGGTGTGTTAAATTTATTATACTCGAGTACTTATCAAATTCATAAAATTTGCAAGTGAAAGTAAAGTAAAACTTGCATTTTCTTAATATAGATGAAAATGTACATTGATCTAGTCTTTTGGCTTTTTTTAATTAATTTATTTTTTTTCATCAATTACACTTTATTCATTCTGCATCCCCCCATAAGCCCTTCCCTCCTCCCCTCCCAATTCCACCCTCCCTTCTCCCTCTGCATGCATGTCACTCCCCAAGTCCACTGATAGGGGAGGTTCTCCTCTCCTTTCTGATCTTAGTCTATCAGTTCACATCAAATGTGGCTGAATTGTCCTCTACTATGGCCTGGTAAGGCTGCTCCCCCACAGGGGGAGGTGATCAAAGAGCAGGTCAATCAGATTATTTCAGAGGCAGTCCCTCTTCTCATTACTATGTAACCCAATTGGACTCTGAACTGCCACTACATCTGTGCTGATTTAACCTTTTATGTGTTCTCAAAGGCAAAGGCTTTAGAAAAGATACTGGAACAACACAAAGAACAAGTAGAACAATATGAAGAAAAAAATGAAGGTTGGAAACAGGACATAAAACAAGAGATACAAAAACTTACAGAACATGATAAACAACAGGAAAAGAGGGCAGAGGTTTTAGAAAATATATTGGAAAACACAAAGAACAAGTAGAACAATATAAAGAAAAAATTAAAAGTTATAAGCAAGGCATAAAACAAGACATTCAAGAGATTATTGAACAAAACAAAAAATAGAGAGATGGGTGTAAAATATGGGTACAGACCTAAAAAAAAAAAGTTTAGAATACTAAGTAATACTCAGGCAGACACAAAAGATAATAATAAAGAAAGCCAAACAAAGTTGGTTAGAAAACAAATGTTAGCTTATCCAGTCAGTGTACAACAAAGACCAGCAGATCATCACCCACAGGATTACCATGAGGCTGAATGGCACCTTGTGGAAGTGCTAGACCTGAGAAAATTTAAAGAGAGTGTCACCAATTTTGGAATGCATTTACCATTTGTTAAACAAATGCTGACTTCCTGGCCAATGAGTATAGTAATCCCAAAGGACTGGGAGGATATGGCAAAGCCAATAAAAGAACCTGAGCCATTTTTACAATGGCTATCATGGTGAAGAGAAGAGGCTACAGAGATAGCATACAAAATAGAGCCAGGGCTGTTGATATTTTTAAGGAACAGCTGCTTGGTGATGGCCAATAGGCTGACACAGAGATACAAGCTGTATATAATGAAGAAACCATAGAATTATGTCACCTAGCAGCCTTAAATACCTGGGACAAGGTTGAGGAATCAGGAAAAAGGCTTGAGCCATTCTCTCAGGTCATACAAGCTCCAAGTGAAACATTCACTAATGTTTTGCAAAGCTGGGGATACAAGTATATCAGATCCACTAGCTAGAAAAGCACTAATATAACCTTTAGCTTTTGAAAATGCAAAGATTTTGAATGTAAAGAGGTAATAAGGCCATTAAAAGCAAGGTGTGCACAAATAGATGAATGGGTTATAAATAGGATTGACATCAGACCTCAATTTGACCTTGATAGGAGAAGCTACCCCTAAAAACATTGGGAAATGTCTTAATTTTGATGAGCAAGGTTGCTGCAAATGGAGTTACCAGGAAAAACAAAATAATTCAAAAAGGGAGCCTATACATCCTAGAATATGCAGAAGATGTGGCAAGGGTTGACATTGGATTAGTGAATGTAGAGCACAGATAAATGGGGTAATCCTTTATCAAAAAATGCCTGAGGGGGCCTTTCTCAGGCCCCAGTACAGGACAGGGATACTATTCCACAAGAAAGTTAAATGACACTGCTCTGGGAATAAACATTAAAAACTTCAACAGTGAGGCCAGGGTAGGCTTTATAGGTAAATAAAAATAAATCAATAAATAAATTGAAAAAAATCAGGAAAGGATAAAAAACAACAAATATATTGGCAAACTTCTATAAATGATCAAATGATCATAGGCCAAAGTAGAAGATAATTTTAAATAATATTGAAATTGAAGGCATGGTGGATACTGGGGCTGATGTCACAATTATCACTCCTAAATTCTGACCCCCAAATTAGCCAATTCAAGAGGTGGATGTCCAATTCCAAGGAGTTGGAACTTTATCTAAAGTAAAACAACGTGTCAGATGGCTTAAATGTATAGGACCAGAAGGTCAAATAGGAAAATTAAGGCCATATGTGGCTGAGATAACCATAAACTTATGGGGAAGAGATCTGTTACAACAATGGGAGACCCAGATTAACAACACCCAAATTCAAAGGCAAAACAGGTAATACTCCTGATAAACAAGTTAAAATTATTTAAAAATACCATCAAAAAGAGTTACAGGCTGCCCAGGCTGTCCATAAACCAAATACAACACAGGCATTCTTTTCAACTTCATGTTGGGAAGCCACTGCTAATAAAACCTCCACAACCTTACCAAGGTGGTTGGCTGACCAACCTATTTGGATTGAACAATGGTCTATGAGTAAAGACAAATTACTGGCACTAGAACAGTTAGTCCTGGAACAGCTGGAGGCTCAACATATAGAGGAGTCCAACAGCCCTTGGAATTCTCCTGTGTTTGTCATCAAAAGAAATCCAGCAAATGGAGGATGTTAACAGATCTCAGAGCCATTAACAAAATTATTCCAGCAATGGGGTCATTACAATTCAGAATCCCATTGCCTTCCTTGTTAGCTAAGGAATGGCCTATTATAGTGATTGATTTAAAGGATTGCTTTTTCACAATTCCTTTACATGAGCATGATAGGGAAAGGTTTGCTTTCTCAGGACCCACTTTGAATAGAAACTGTCCAATAAAGAGATATCACTCAAGGGTCTTAGCACAGGGGATGTTGAACAGTCCTACTTTGTGCCAATATTTTGTACAACAGCTGTTGGAGATAATTCATAAGCAGTTTCCTCAATCCATAATTTACCACTATATAGATGCTACCTTATTACCTGATTCAGATACAAAAACATTAGAAAATATTTTTGATGATATAAATAGAACTTTGCCTTGTTGGGGTATAGAGATTGTTCCCAAAAAAGTACAAAGAGGAGATTCTATTAATTACCTAGGACTCAAAATAGGTCTATAGAAAACTCCACCACAAAAAAAGTACAAATTAGAAGAACCCAATTAAAAACTCTCAATGATTTTCAAAAATGCTATGAGATGTTAACTGGCTATAGTCTACATTTGGTTTAGCTACTCAAGAGCTAAATAACTTATTTCAAAACTTAGAGGATGATAAGGATTTTAAAAGTCCAAGAACATTATCAACTGAAGATGAAAGTGAATTGGCTCTGGCAGAAAGGAAATTACAAGATGCACATATAGACCATATTGATCCAAAGAGGGCCTGTATTTTGGTTATCTTGCTTTCCACTCATTCTCCCACAGAATTCTTATGCAGAAGGTGAACTGTGTCTTAGAATGGATATTTTTGGCACACAAACAAAATTAAAAATTAAAAACCTATATAGAAAAGTTACTGAATTGATCCTAAAAGGAAAATGAGAATTCATCAGTAGGCTGGAATAGATCCAGCTGAAATTGTGATGCCCTTTACCAATGCTGAGATTGTATCATTATGGGCAGAGAATGGATATTGACAAAGAGCTTGTTGTGAGTTTTTGGGAGAAATTAGCAACAGATACCAAAAAATCAAGTCACTTCAGTTTATAAAAAGAAACAATTGGATTCTCCTCGTATAATAAAAGGAACTCCAATTTTTGGAGCGCCCACATTTTATACGGATGCCAATAAATCTAAAAGGACAGGTTGTAAGTCAGAAAATCTGAGTAAAGTGGTGGAGAGTCCTTATGATTCAGTTCAAAAATCAGAATTATATGCAATTATGTTGGTGTTATCAAGTTTTCAAGAATCTCTTAATATAGTCATTGACTCTCAATATGCAGAAAGTGTTGTTCTACATATAGAAACTTCTGATCTAATTCAGGATAATTTGGACTTAACTTCACTGTTTCTTCAATTACAAGGAGTAATCAGAAACATAAATAATCCATTGTATATAACATAGATCAGATCTGATATGGGTCCACTAGGCCCTCTAGCACAAGGCAATGATGAAATTGATCAACTATTGACAGGAAACGTGTTAGAGGCCTCAGAATTTCATTTTAAAAACCATGTTAACAGCAAAGGTTTAAAAAGACAGTTTTTTATCACTTGGCAACAAGCCAAAGAAATTGTGTGAAAATGTTCCATTTGTTCTTTATATAACTAAACTCCACTACCTGCAGGAAGTAACTCTAATGGTAACCAAACAAATGAAATTTGAAAAATCAAACAAATGAAATTTGTTTTATTTTATAGAGTTTGGTAAACTGAAATATGTGCACCATACTATAGACAAATATTCAGGGTTCCAATGAACAAAAGCCATAAGTTCTTAGAAGGCTGATTCAGTTATTATGCATTTATTAGAACTGATGCAAGTTATGATTATTCCTATACAAATTAAGACTGATAATGCTACAACATATTTCTCTAATAAAATGGAAAGATTTTTTTACATATTATAAGATAAATCCTGTAACAGGTATGCTCACAATTCTGCTGGTCAAGCAGTCATTGAAAAATTGAATCATACTTTAAGGGACATGCTTAACTAACAGAGAAGGTTATTAACACCCCCACAGAGACCGATTACAGAATGCTTTATTGACCTTAAATTTCTTAAATGTTAATGAACAACAAACAACAGCTGCAAAAAATACTGGGTTATAGAAAATAAAACTGCTGAATTATTTCAGCCTATATATTTCAAAGATATCCTAACTTCACAATGGACAGTAGGGAATGTTTACACACTGGGGAAGAGGTTTTTCATATGTTCATACAGGAGAAGATAAATTATTGGTTCCTTCAAAACTAATAAAAATCAGATATCACAAAGGAAGACCACCTGAAAACATTGGTCACACAGAAGAAGAGAGAAATCAAGAAGACCAAACAAAACAGGTAATAAAAATTGATAATCCCTTCACATGGGAACAACTCTAAAACTGACTGAGACATAAAAAAAAAAAAAGTCTCTAGCGAATTTCAGCAGTGCATGGCCAACAATTCCTTGGCTATAATAGCCTCAATATTTATTATGCCATTCTTTTAATTGGCATTGATAAAATTGGTTTACAGTTTAATTTCATTCTGAACATCTCATACATTTATAATTTTAGAACTGTATTATACTTGTGAGAAATTATATGTTTGAAGAACAAAAGGAGTGAATACTGGAGATGCTGGACCAAACCTGACAGAATCCTCCTTCCAGCATGCTGAGACATTGACACATCTGTTTCTGTATCTTGCATGTTCCAGAATTCTGCTTGTTCCTGCCTCAACTGCTTCAATTGCTGTTTTTCATCATGACTTGTTCCCAAGAGAGCTTTGAAGAAAGCTACAAATCTTAATTTGTCCAGCAATTTAGACTGATCTAAATAGGACTTTTATTAACTCTTATTATTTTCTCAACATTCAAAGACTGGACCACAAATATTGCTTACTTAATTAAACATTTTCCCAGTTTTCTTTGGGTCCCCAACAGGATTTCTGCATGTCCAAAATGTCAGCTAGAAGAAATCAATGAGAATGATATCCTATATTCTTTAAGGGGATTGGGTAGGTTTTTGGTTGTTTTCTGTGGCTACAAGTGTTTATTGTCATTGGGAGATGTTTATAAATTACTAATGGTCTTATTCAGAGTGAAACTCTTATGCCCAGTTCGGGAACCCTAAAAGACCAGGGATACACTCTGCTAAGAATACATGAGGTTTTTAAAATTGTATACATGTACGGACATGGGACACAAACATCCTATGGATGCAGGAGAGGAATGTAGCCCTGAGATCTAGGGAAGCAAGGTTTTTATGGGGCAAAACTGCAAGCAGGGACTTACATGTTTTGGCATTACATGATTGTGTAATGGAAACTGAATTTTGAAATGATTGGTCCACTTTGGGCACCAAGACTACAAACAGTTCTGGCCTGGTCCTATGGGCCAGTTTCCTAGCAACTGTATAATTAGTGGGCAGTAAAGAATGCATTAAGGCTAATTTGTCTCCTCAGGGCATTAAGGCTAGTTCTTCCCTGAAGGAGGCTGGACATGTTTCCAACTAAATAGCCTTTATTCATGCTTATGCTTTAAACTTTAAAACAATACCCACTGATTTTAAGTCTTTGGTCTCTCAAATTCACAAAGAATTAATGTAATTGAGATTTTAAAAATGAAATAAAATGAAGTTTCAAATCTTTCTTCCATTTGCTATTTTTCCCATAAACTCTACTGTGTGACTTCCTTGTGAAAGGAACCTGGCAATGTGCCAGCAGGTTTAGCTCTCATTTTTTTTATTTCAATCTTATTATTATTATCATTATTATTATTATTAATTTGGGTTTTTGAGACAGGGTTTCTCTGTGTAGCCCGGGATGTCCAGGCCTCTTTGTATACAGGCTGGCCTTGATCTCACAGACATACTCACAAACATCTACCTGCCTCTGCCTCTGCCTCTGTCTCCCAAGTGCTGGGATTAAAGGTGTGTGCACTGTGCTTGGCAGGACTTTCTTATAGCATGGTTGAAGTCATACTTTATGACTTAGGACATGTGAGTGTGAAGAGCTGGCAGGGGTGCAAACCCTTCCTTTTGGAGAGAGGGTTTCTCTTGTGGCCTTGCATGTCCTGAACTCATTTTGCAAACCCAGATGGCCTGGAACTCACACCAGCCTCTGCTTGCCCCACTGACAGCCACAGGCATGCGACACCACACCTGGCTTCTTGTTATAGTCTTTAAGAATGATTTATAATCTCTGTCTGCCTTCCTGGGACCAGCTCTGTTTTGACTGGGAGAGTTTGCAATCACTAAAAGAAAGGGGGCAGGGACCCCAGGATTCCTTCTGTAGTGAGCAGGGACTGGCTGGACCCTGGCTGAGCAGGGGAATTTAAACTGGACACATTTAAACTGGAAATACATAAATTTAAGCTGAAGATCTGTGTGCAATTAACTAGATTTACTTACTAATGGACCCTTTTGCTTTTTCCCCCCCTCTTCTAAGAAGTATAAATCTGATCTATTTGTTTATTTTTACATGTATGACTGTTTTGCCTGCGTGGATAGGTGTGCCTGTGTACCAGGTGGATGCCTGGTGCCTGAAGTGGCAGCATTGACAACCCACAAGTATACCCTTGAGTTTTTCTGTTGCCATCTGTTGCTTCTCATGGGACCTACACATTAGTCTGGTTTGTTACCTCAATGAGAGTCCCTTGGAGAAAAAATTAAGATTTTCAATTATTATTATTATTATTATTATTATTATTATTATTAAAAATAATAGAATGAGTGTTATTTTTGGAGGAAACTTTATTTATTTATGATTCATGGTGTAGTTCTCTTTATTATGGAAGATTTGTTCATTATTTGCACACTATTCTGTCTGCACAACAGAGGAGGGCGCCAGGTCTCAGTATAGATTCTTATGAGCCACCATGTGGTTGCTGGGAATTGAGCTCAGGACCACTAGAAGAGCAGCCTGTGATCTTAAACTCTGTGCCATCTCTCCTGCCCCCTCATTTCTTATTTTAATTTTTAAAATTTTATTTATTCATTTTACATCCCTGTCTTAGACCCCTCCCTCTTCTCCTCCAAGTCCTACCCTCCCTGTTTCCCCTATCATCCCTCACCTGGCTCCTCAGAGAAGGGGATCATACTGTCTCTCCTGTGCACATCCACCCATCCCAGCATATCAAGTGGCATCAGGACTGAGCACATACTCTTTGCCTGATGAGGCAACCCCAACAGGGGAAAGTGAAAGAAGAGCTAGTTTGTGGGTCAGGGTGCATTCATATGTGTGTTGGTCCTGCTGTGTTTATAACGCCTTGTTACACTTGTGTCCTTCCTCCACTCAGGTGCTTACACTTTGCACACAGAGTTTCTTGAGCCCTTAGGGGCTTAGGGTTTCTTGCAGACATCTCATTTAGGGTGGAATGGTCCAAGGCTTCTCACTGTTTGCATATCGAATGGATGTGGGTCTCTGTATTTATTCCCATCTCCTGCAGGAGGAATTTCCAATGATGGCCTAGCAAGGCACTAATCTGTGAGTATGGTTGTGCTCCTTTAGCACAACTGTAGCATTTAGATTTCTCTTATGTCCTTGGCCTCTGTAGACTCAGGTTCCTGGCCAATCAAGCAGTATTGGATCAAGGTTCCTTCTCATGGAGTGGGCCTCCTGAAACCCAATTAGATATTAGTCGGTCACTTCTGTGACCTTTATGCCACAAGCGTACCAGCAAATCTTGTAGGCCAGTCACTTTTGGAGAGTGAAGGATGTATGGCTGGTTCGGTGTGTACTTTTCTCTTCTGGTGGCATGCAGCATATGTT
Organism: Meriones psammophilus; assembly: GCA_036365155.1. Taxonomy (NCBI): domain Eukaryota; kingdom Metazoa; phylum Chordata; class Mammalia; order Rodentia; family Muridae; genus Meriones; species Meriones psammophilus. The sequence continues at coordinate 199,621 of JAEOAE010002314.1, read as the reverse complement.
CCAGTATCACAAACAGCAGTCTATAAGGGTGAAGGTTCTTGGTAGGTGCCAGGTGGGATTCACTGTGTCCATTAACTTGTGAATGTGTTGTCCTCAGTAACACAATCTTATCATCAGGTTGGGGAGAGCACTGGAAGATGGACACAGGTTGGGTGGCCCCAGGCCCTGCTTTGATCTATCACAGAAACCTCCTGAATCCCAACTCCACAGGACTCTTGGAAGCCTGCTCTCAAGACACGCCTGTCTGTTCTTATTAAATTGAAATAAATACATAGCATTAAATGAAAACATCATATATATACATATATATATATAAAGCTAGTTATATATATATAACATATATAATATATAACTATATATATAACTATATATAACTTTATATAGTTATATATATATATATATATAAATATATATATATATATATATATATATATATATATATAGTTATTAAGTGACGTGTGCGCCACCAGAGGGCACCAGATTCCTTGACAGATGGTTTGCGCGCCACCGTGTGATCCCTGGGATGGAACCTGGCACCTTGTTAAGAGAGGGATTCTCTGTGTCACAGGGCCCTGGCTGTTGCGATGACAAAAGTTGGCTTTTTTTTTTTTTTTTCATCCATCCATCTATTCATTCATCCATTCATTCATTGTACAGCATTCTGCCTGTGCACCAGAATATCCCATTACAGATGTCTGTGAGCCACCATGTGGTTGCTGGGAATTGAACTCAGAACCTCTAGAAGAGCAGCCAGCGTTGTTAACCTCTGAGCCATCTCTCCTGCCTACATTTTTTTTAATCTTTAAAAAAGATTTATTTTCCACGTGAGCGCGTTTCTGCCTTCCCAAGACTAAGTCCTGCTTTGACTGGGAGACTGGAAATTAATTTTTAAAAGGCAGAGCGACCCCAGGATCCCTTCTCCAGGGACCAGGGACCAGCTGAACTGCGTCTAATCAGGAGAATTCAAAGAGCACATTTGTCCTGCACACAAGTTGCTTCCCGCAGCCCTGTGTGTTTACTTCCTGTACCAGGGGGCAGGGCGATGACATCACAAATTGGCTCCGAAAGGCTCCTGATCCTGAAGACTGTGAGGGTCGCAGGGAGGGGACATTTACAGAACACAAGGGACCAGGGAAAACGCTGTGTGCGTTGTGGCGCGAGGAAAGCGCTTTCGGGGTATACTTCTGGGTCCTGACAAAGCTCCAGGCTAAGTAAGGAGGAGGAGGATGGCTTGTGAGGATGTAGGCAGTGCGTACAGCATTCTGGGAATTGTATTTCTGCGTCTGCGACTCGGCAAAGCGGACGATACACTGAGACCTGGCTATGTTACTACAAACAATCCCAGAAGTCCTTGCTCTGAGGCAGTTCTCACAGAGGCTCCCAGCCGGCATAATGCACTCTGGGATTATTTGTAGTTCCCTGGCTGTGGAGTGCTTGGCTTTAAGAATTTCCGTGTCTGGGACATTTCATCATGAGTTCAGTGCTCTGTCGTCAGCGCAGTCGTACAAGATAAACTGATTTTTTTTTTTTTTTTTTTTTTTGTCTATGAGGCACCTATAATACAACGTGAGTGAAGAGAAGTGGAGCTGAAATGCGGTAGATAGATTTAAAGCCTGGACAGCTCCTAAGATGGGGTATTGGAGCTTTTGGACAGGACTGTGCTGAATGTTAAGTGGAACACGAGCACCCACAAGCATACATGCCATGTCTTCAGTGTGTTATGTACTGTTGAAAAAGCAGGCACTTGAGGAAAACTATAAGGTTATATTCCAAGAAGCTGGCAGTTGGTGGAAATTCAAAGTTCAAGAGTTAGCAGGGCACCTCTTCGTTTTCCTAGTTCCTCATTCTTTATCCTGTTATTTTCAGGTATTTCACACCGAACAAACAGCATCTTTTTGGGCTGGAAATGGACTGTAGTTTTCAGGTCAGATAGGTAATAGCATATAATTTTTGAGGATTCTCTTAGAAAACCCTTCCCAATAATTCAAAAGTTGACTTCTCATGCTTGGTGTTGGAGTTTTTGTTTGATGGAAGAACCATTGTAATCACAGATGGTCAAGTTTCATTTAAACTAAATTTTCATTTTATACAAATTATAATTTTATACAATTCACTTTATACAATTATAATTGGATTATACATATCTTAGGTAGATTGTTACTAGTATGACTCATATTACTTTTTCAGACATCCTTATTGTTATTTTACCTTCTTCCTTTTGTATTTCTCTCAGTCTCACCTCCTGATTATTATAACCTCCTCGTGTTTTTGCCATTCCCTCTTCCAAATCACTAAAATCCTTCTACTTCCTACTGCTCCCACAACAACTCCATTCTCACCTTTGAAATTGTCACTGCTTCATTCTTGGTTTTGTAATTACTGCCAGATATGGACTCACATGAGTACACACATACTCAGTTTAGAGCTGGGAACCTCAGAAGAGAGAATATGTGAAGTTTGCCTTTCTGTGTTTGGATTACCTCATATAACATGATTTTTTTTTAGTTCCAGCTATCTACCTGCAAATTTTATGTTTTTATACTACTCAATAGTGATGCATTTTAAAATCATGACCTAAAGAGCTAATATTTAATTCATTTTTAAGGTTATTTAATAATTACATCATTTTTTGCGCCTTCGCTATTCTTCCCTCCAAACCTTCCCACAAACCTCTCCTATTTCTCTTTCAAATTCATCTTCTTTTTTCGTTAACCGGTATTATGCTCTTAACAAAAGTTGCTCAGTTTAATAATGTGACTTCCATGCATGTTTTAAGGGTTGATCGTTTGTTGTTAGATAACGAACTGATTTTATGACCTTTCCTGGAAAGATTGTTTTTCCACACTCTCAGTTTTTATTAGTTCCCTGAAGATTTTTGCATAGGATTAAGGACAATGGTTTCTTCCTATTCCTCTTTTGCATATCTATTAGCATTTCCAATTTTCAGCTCATTTTTATACAGGTATATTGGTAAGACTTTTTTTCTTTATTTTTTATATTGGTCCATCTTATGGGTGTAGCTAATGGTATTATTAGGAGACACATTACCAGAACATACTCTGATCCTCTGCCATATATATATTACCTCCTGTTATGCATGATCACTGAGTCTTAGATCTGGGAATTGTTTTGTAGATGTATCAGGAGTGACTGTTCTCCAGAATTCTGCCTTGTGATTGGTTGGGGTTTTCAGTCATGATTGTGGTTCAAGGAAAAGCTTCCTTGGTCAGTGTTGAACTATATGTATCTATGTGCATTATTAAAAGTATTAAAAGTATTTAGGTTGCATCATGTTTATATTCATGCATGTACTTACATGTATTATAGGGATTTTATGTAAATAATTCACAGTATGATTGCTTAAAACTATTTCAAAAATGTACTGTTATTTCACCCACTTACTTCTTTTATATTTATCCTGTAAGACCTGGGGTTTCACAGCTCAGGAGTTCAAGATCACGCCCTTCTCAGGAATTCCCAGAAGACCACAACTTGATGCAAAAGCAAGAGTTTTTTTTTTTTTTTTCAGTTGCAATAGGCAAAGGCAGGAGATGACCCCTCCAAAGGCAGGAGATGACCCAGAGCATAAAAAGCACAGGATTTTTATACTTAAAAATCTGGCCACTTTTGCTCTATACATTGATTGGTCAGCAAGATAGCATTCAAAAAGGAGATTCTATTAATTCTCATCTCCTTTTTTCAAGATCTTTTTGTAATTTTTTAATCTTTCCTTTAACAATGCCTGATTTATTAGTGTCAAAACAACATTTCTCCTGTAGGGCTAAGCAGATTCCTCCTTTTTCAGCTGTAAGGAGGTCTAATCCCCTCCAGGTCTGGAGAACTACTTCTGCTAAGGAATTGAGCTGGTCTTGGAGGTCATTGATGGTGCTCAAAAGCAATTGTACATCACTAATTAACTGTTGGGACAGTTTGTTGTATTTATATAATAAAACACCCAAACCAGCTGACCCAGCAGCTATGGAAGCAGTCAGCCCAATTCCAACTAACAGAGGAATGAACTGAATGGCTCTTGTCGTTCTTCCAGCCATTAAGTCAAAGCTGGGGACTGGGACTGGCTCATCCCCTGGAATGATGCTAAGATCAGGGAGTCACCTGTACACAGGTCCCAGTCCAATCTGTGGGCAAGAACGTATAGGCTTTATTATTCCTGCATAAGAAAACAGTATTATTGTCAGGGCAGAGAGCTGTGGAGATGTCAATTATTGAATCACGAATGGCAAAAGTAGCATCCCCTACAGGTAGATCTGAGCTATCATTTTTGTAGGGTTTTGTCAAACAGGCAACATTTTGGTTGAAGAGAGGCTGCATCTCATAGGGGGTGCTGAGTGTCAGGATCACTCAGCAGTGGAATAAGTGGTGTTATAAGGGGGAGCTCCAGAGGAACAGGCTGCTTTGTCAGAGGCAGAGCCAGTAGTCACTTGCAAGCAAATGATTGGTGTCATTTAGGAGGCTATGAGTGGCAGTAATAACATATACAGTCTGGGGGTCTAAAATAAAGTTTCCTCTACAATCAGGAAGAAGCATAGGGTGGTAATTGAGGGATGAGTATTCTTTTTTCTATTAACTCTTCAATATATTGTTTAACCTGTTCTTGTCTGACCTGATCCTGCAGCCCTCCTCCATCTGAAAGATGAATGGGAGGTACCTTTCTTCAGCATACAGGCTTCCCTACCATCCTGGAAAAAAGGGCTTGGGGTAATTTAGATCCATGGCCTCCTGTTGGCACTCTCTGGGACCAATCGTCTATCCTCATCTCCTCCCTGACTTGGTTCAATATGGCAGTGAAATAGGTGATGTTATCTTTTCCAGTACATTGTTGCACAACCCTCTAGTAACTGCTATGCACATCCTGTTGATAGGTATCACAAGAGCAAGGCACGGGGCACCCATTTACATAAGTAATAATTTTAGGCTTGGTTACACAATGCCATTCTAAACTTGGGGTACTCCCTGAAGGTTGTAGGGCTCTATATGCCCATGTATCACCACACTCAACTTGAGCATAGGCCTTTTGGGGCCCCAAATCTCACCAATAAGTAAGGCTCTGCCATTCATCACCCCACCCTTGCAATCACCGGGATTAACATACATTGCTTCCAGGGCCTTGTGAGCCTGGTGAGGATCACCAAAGCTCCAGTCAATAGTTACCCAATTGAGTACAAACAGCACCACCCAGAGGTACCATTGTCTGTCCACTTTACTGGTCAAAGAGTTCATTGTCTCTGATGAGTTTCAGTTTTAACAGGTTGCTGGAGGCTTGGACTTGGCAGGTGTCAGCAGGTTGATGAAGAGCAGGCTTGACATGTGACCCATGGATCCAAGCTGCAATGCCCTCTGCTTTGACAGCTGTTGTGGTTGTGAGCAGGACACAATAAGGACCCTTCCACCAAGGTTCCAGATTCTGGCTGTGGTGTCATCTCACATACACCAGATCTCCAACCTGGAACTGATGGGGCACATCCAAGGACCTAGGCGCATATGCACTGCCAAACTTGCTCCAAATTTATTTCTGAATAAGTTGCAGTCCTTTCAGCCTGGACAACAAGTCAGAGTTACCATTAGTTATGTCAAGGGGGTCCCCAAGAAGAGTCAGGTTAGCAGGAACCCCATATAGTAGTTCAAAGGGAGTTAAGCCTAGTATGGAGGGAGTATTTCTGACTCTAAAGAGGGCCAAGGGAAGGATCACTGTCCAGTCACCATCAGTCTCCATGGTCAATTTGGTGAGAGTCTCTTTGAGAGCTCTATTCATTTTCTCTACCTATCCTGAACATTGAAGTCTATAAGGACAATGTAACTTCCAATCAAGCCCCAGAAACCTGGCCACCTCCTGGCTTACCTGAACAACAAAGGTTGGCCCATTGTCTGACCCAATTACCTTTGGAATACCAAACCAAGGAAAAAATGTCTTCCAGAATCTTTTTGGCCATGACCAGGGAGGTTTCTTTCTTTGTGGGAAAAGCTTCCACCCATCCTTAGAAAGTGTCCACAAAAACCAGGAGATAATTATTGCCTTACCTGGATGGTTTACTTTCAGTGAAATCCACTTCCCAATACATTCCAGGTCTAGTTCCTTGTCACTGGCCAGCAGTGACACCTGAATACCACCTGAGAGAGGGCTGGGAGAGAGATAGAGACAGGGTGACACAGAAAAGGACACCGAGTCTACATGCTGATCCAGGTGTTGATTTAATGGACGTCAGGTTAACACTTAAGTAGGCAGAAAAGTACAAGCAGTTTCTCATGTAGGAGCTTTACTTGGTCAGAACATAGGAGAGCTCACTCAAGGTTACACAGAGCCTGCTGTCTGGTGTCTATGGTTGCACACAGTTTCTCAGGGTCAGAGCAGTCTGCTGTAGGACCACCAAGGTCAGTTTATAAGAAACTGGACTTTGGAAAATAGCCAAAGCCAAGAGGCAGGGTTCCACTGCTTAGAGGCCATTAACTCAAAATTTGCCATTAACTCAAAAAAGGCTGCCACAGTTCCTCTCAGCCACTTCCCTGGGCTCTGGAAATTCTTACCTATGTTTACCCTCTGGCAAGGTTCACATGCCCTAGTCACTCAGTCAGGGCGGGGAGGTTTAGTATTCAGTACTGGGATTGGCGGGCAACTTCAGCCAATTTCTTTGCCCTCAAGTGAGTCCATTTATACATTTGAGTTATTAATCTCTCAGCATCTTCCTGTGGTAGAATGATCTTACCTTTGGAGTTAATCAATGCCCCCACGTCGGTGTCAATTATCCCCTTTTTTTGCCATATTAACTTTAAGTCACTTTCTGAGTAGTTTAGTCATTCTTCTCTGGGCAGTTCAGCGGTTAGTACCACTGGGACAGAGTTTCTTCTAGCAGCTGCTTTAGCCTCCTGATCGGCCATGTTATTCCCCTTTGCTGCCCTGGAAGTCCCCTTCTGCTGTCCTGGGCAATGAATAATGCTTACCTTGTCCAGCAGCAGCAAGGCATTAAGCAAAGTCAGAATCTTGTTTTCATTTTTTTATCTCTTTACCGGCTGATGTTAGCAGGCCTCTCTGCTGATAGATGGTCGCTTGCACATGGGCTGTTGTGAAGGTTTACTGACTATCAGAGTAGGTGATTCTTTTTACCCTTTCCCAGAGTTAATGCCTGGGTTAAAGCAATCGATTCAGCTCACTGAGCAGACTTGCCCTCCAGCAACGCCTGGACCCACATTACCTTATGTCCATCTACCACTGCTGCCATTGCCTTTCTCTTCCTGTTCTCCCAAAACTGCTCCCATCCATATAGTATGTCATCTCACAGTAGGGCAGAAGCTGATCTTTCAAGTCCTTTTGCCATCCCTGTTACTCTGTTAGAACCTGCAAACAATAATGCTCCAGAAGCTGGATTTCTGGATCTGGCAATAAGGTGGCCAGAGCAAAGGTGACTCTATCATTATTCAAGAGCAAGGCCTGGCAATGTGTCATGCGGGCATTCATGAGCCAGCAATCAGGTGGCTGCCTTTTGACAATATCAAGGGCATGAGGAGCATAGATGGTGAGGTCCTGTCCCAGAGTCAGTTTGCATCTTTTACTAGTGCCACCACTGCCGCTACTATTCACAGGAAGATTGGCCATCTTGCCACTACTGAATCAAGTTTTTGGATAGATAGGCTACCAGTCTCTTCCAGGGTCTAATTTTCTGTGTTAGCACCCCTTGGTCATTTCCCCTGATTCTGGTCACAGAGATGGAAGGGTTTGGTTACATTAGGTGTCCCAATGCTGGGGCGATATTAAGGCTTGTTTGATATTATCAAATGCAGCTTGTTCATCCTTTCCCCAGATAAAAGAGTCATTGCCCTTTGTAAGGCCATACAGAGGGGCTGCCATCTTGGCAAATCCCAGAATCCACAGCTGGCAAAACCCTGCTACACCTAAAATTTCCCTCAGTTGTTTAGTAGTCCTTGGAGGGGGAATATGAAATACAGTCTCTTTTCTAGCCTCTGATAGCCATCTCTTAACTGGCCTGTTTCCTGCAGAGCTGGGCCTTTTTTGCAGACACTCTATAGCTGAGGTCACCCAGCTCTAGTAAAAGCTAGTCGGTGGCTTTAAGGCAGGTTTTTACAATTTTCAGCTAATAGAATGTCATTCACATATTGAGAAGAACCTGGGGATTGGTGGTCCGAAGTGTGCCAGGTCCCAGTGTAGGGCTTCATCATTATAATAGGATTTTTAAACCCTTGAGGAAGTTGAGTCCATGTAAGTTGGCCTGATACCCCTGAGTCTGGGTCTTTCCATTCAAAACCAAAAATGTCTTGGCTGGTAGGGCTGAGTTGGAAACAACAACAACAAAAATGTGTCCTTAAGGTCCAGTACTGTATACCAAACCCTGTGAGGGGGAAGGGAACTCAACAGATTTCACGGGTTGGGCATGATAGGGTGTAAGTCCATGATCTGTTTGTTAACTTCCCTCAAGTCCTATACGGGTTGATAGTCGTTGCTCCCAGGCTTCTGAACTGGCAGCAATGGAGGTTTCCAGGTGGATTGGCACCTTTGAGAACCCCTAGGTCAAGGGAGCCACTGTATGTGAGGGCTAATCCCATCACGGGCTTCCTAGACATCGGATATCATCGCAGTGCGACTGGGATAGCCTGAGGCTTCAGCTCTATTTGAACTGGGGGCTGTCTCTCTGCTTTTCCTAGGCAATCCGTTTCAGCCCATGCCCTGGTACATCTCTGTAGCGAGTTCTCTTTTGTATTTGTTCGTTCATTCATTCATTTGTTTGTTTTTTAGACAGAATTCCCTTGTGTAGCCCTGGCTGTCCTAGACTCATTTTGTAGACCTGGCTAGCCTCAAATTCAGGCCTCTTCTTCCCTGAGTGCTAGGATTACAGGTATGTGCCACCATGCCCAGCTAACAAAGATTGAGTTCTAAAACAGGCAGGGCTATGTAGAAATATCATGGATTTAAATGATCCCCCAAAATGTACTATGTATCTCAAATTATAGGGTATTTTTTTCTCCTCAGGGATAGTCCACAGAGCTGGGTCCTGGTAGTGTTCCTGGTCCTGGTCCTCAGAGCCTAGCTCTTGGCCCAGTGGGGCCCCAAAATTCTGCTGTCAAGCACTGGCCCTGTTGGGCTTTTTTAATGGGGCTCAATCTTTCCCAGTAGACCCCCTGTACACCAACTACAAACCTGGCAGCATCTTTTATAGATGGATGCACATGCCCAACTCGCAGGAAATTTTCGACAAAAACAGGCTCCATACCCCTTGGCTCAGCCAGGACCACAGCCCAGGAATGGCTCCACCACTGTGGGCATATGGGGAGGCTCCATCTCGAATACATCATTTAAGTTGAGTAAGCAACAACTTTTTAATTATAATATGAAACCAACAACAATAACGCAACAGTGAAAAACAGCAATTTAAAAATATACAAAATAAAGGGAATCTTTTCTCTAAGGGGAGCAGCTGTTGGGTGCAGCTCAGCCGGCAATTGTACCAACTATATGTCTACCTTGGGCAGTGAGGACAGGTGCCCCCAAGTGCACCACAGTGGATAGAAACAGTAGCTCATCCGCCAGGTCCACAAGGGCCTGTGCGTCCTCTCGTGCTAAAGCCGGATGTTGCAGTGGTCCAGCTTCTGGCAAGACTGGGGGTCCCACATTTATGGGATCCAGGAGCTCAGCATCCTCTTGGGGCTTAGCATCTGCCCGCGAAGCCAGGCTCCTTTTCTCCTGCTCCATCAAGGCCTCTTGCATGGGCAGCTCTGCAGTTGAGGCCCCAAGTAGCCCAGGATCTGAGCACAGAAAGGAGTGAGCCGTCATCTGGGATAGGGGAGCAGCCTGATGTCACGCAGAATGGGGTGAGCTAACCCAAGATGGCCTCTCCATGCCAGGGAAGGCACAGTCCCCTCTCCTACCTGCAGAACGGTCAAGCTGACAGACATCCTGTTCTGCTTCATTGGCCAGAGCTTCAGGACACTTCCCCTGTGAGACACGGGGCTGAAATCAGCTGCTGGCTCACCAGGCACATCCCCTGGGTCCACACCCTCTTCCTAATCATCCTCCTCCTTCTCCTCCTTCTCAGACTTCAGCTTATCCCGGGCTTATCCATTGCCCGGAGGATCTCCCCAGATTGGCAGTCCAACTCTGCAGTGGGCACGTGGATCCTGGCATAGTCCAGCAGTTGCCTCATGATGGCCAGGTCCGGGGCCCCAGAGAATTCCTGGGGCAATTTCTGTAGCCACTGAGACAAGAATGAGAAGATGTCACTGTGGGTGAGAGCAGGGCAGAGGGACACGGTGTCGGAAGCCTGGCCTCTCTTCGGGGCTGCGGAGGGGGGAACATTGGTATCCCCCAGGTCCTTCTTCTCCTGTTCCTCCCTCTGCTGCTAAAAACCCAGATGTCCAGTGGGAGACCTCTGTCCTCCACCAGCTGTCGAGGTTGCGGGGACAGTCCCTAGGGCGAGAACCCCAAAGGCAAAGCTCCTGGCCATTACTGGTCCTCCACCTTGGCCGTCCCAAACGCCTTTCTCTATTCACCTCCCCCTCGGCCTCAAGCCCACTCACATCGTTGTCTGCTTGTCCCCCTCACAGTCAGGCCTGAAGCATCTATACCTGTGACATTTCACGGGGGTGTCACCCCTAAGGCCCCGTGTCTCCAACCCACCGAGACATCCAGAAGGAACTATCAAAATCTTCCCAAGGAGGGGGTTGAGAGTGCTGGGGCCTCTATTCTTCTCAAACACCACAGATGGGGTCCAGAATTTTTTACACAAACAGGGAAAAGATGCTCAGGGTGTGAGAAAGAGTGGTGTGTGACACTCCCTGGGGAAGGGGAATGGCACCTGGTAGAGCCCCACCCTTGCCCCAATCGCCCATGCTCAGCCATATCATTTTAAAGGGCCAGGCCCGGGCCCAGGCTGCTGGGACTCAGTGGCCCCAGTTCTGTGAGGACACAAGCCCTGGGAAACAGCATGAGGAGGTCTGTTTGGATCCCTGGGGGGAGCCACTTGCTTGCCTTTTCAGAATCAATTCCAGAATCACCCCTTTGGTCGCAAACTTTGGATAAAGGGCCAGAAAGATCAGTGGGCAAATAGGGGATCATCTGCTCCACGAAGTTCACGCCATCATTGCTGAGCAGTGGGGATACCATGCAGGAAGGCTCGCTTCCTTTCGCTCTGAGGAAGGACCAGGGCAGGAGGGAGGCTTGAACTGTGCAAACCCCAAGGGGCACCAACGACCCCTTTCCCTATACCAAAGCGGGCTTGAAAAGTGTTCCTCAGTGACCAAACAGGAACACTTGCCCAGGCCTCGACCGAGGTGGATGGGGGGTGGGAGTGGACCAAAAGCTCCCCCACCACATGGCAGCCCTGATTACGTTGGTCTTGGTCTCCCGGTGGGGAACAGGCCAGAAACGTGGCAGTGAGCGCAACACATGTCTCCAGCAGTGGCCCAGGCGACCACCGCTGGCTTCCAAGAGACCTAAGCCTTTGGAGGTCTCGAAGCAGAAGTACAGACTCCTCTCTCCAGCTCCTCTGGACCAGCTGGTCTGTCCAGGCAGTTGTTGCTGCTGCTGGCGTCTGGTTACCTGGCAACCAGGGTTCCGAGTTCCACCTGGAACAATGCTGAGGAAGCATGGTCACTTCCTGGAGTCACCTGCCCAAGCCTCCCCATCATGGGCTCTCCCTGGGGGCCACCAGCCCTGCAGGCTCTGCAACAGTTCCAGAGAGAAATGATGGAGAAGTTGCCTGCCGTCACCACTAGAGGGCAAGAGGCACATGAGAGGGTGCAAGGATGTAAATAATAGCAGCAGCAGACAGGGATGGCTATCATCCCTCTTTAATCTATTATTATTATTATTATCATTATCATTCCTTTCTTCTTCCCTAGTATATGGCAAATAAATTCACCTTCTTTCATTTACCCTACTGAACTAAAATGTTCTCACCTCTCAGCCTTTGAATATGTATGTTCTTTATCCTTTCTAGGGTGTTAGGTAACTCTTGCTTTCCTTTAGGTTTCATAGTGGAATTTATGTGATGTATACATTTCTATGCATGGTCTATGGGTTTGTTTATGGTGGATTACCCCACAAGACTGTAAGCTTATAGAGAAAGAGTGGTGTTTACATCAATCATTTTTGTGTGTTCAGGACTTAGCAGAGTATTGGGTACCTAATTCACAATATCTATCTGTGGAAGGACAAATAACCTTTTAAAAAGTAAATTCCTTTAACAAAGTCTTCATAATCTAATTGTAATACAGAATTCCCACCTAAAGGATGGGAGCATGCAGCATTTTATTTGTTAATGCCAGCCATTGTGCCATCTGTAAAAAACTTTCCCTGGAGTCTTTTTATCTTGTTCCATTACTGCTGTTACTAGGACAGCCTACTCTATGCCTGTTGCCTTCTCTGTGTTCTCTTTAATTTACCCATAACAAGTTACTTCCTTTAAGCTTTAGTGAGATTTAGAATCTGGCTTCATTATATCCAAATACTATCTGTTTCTGCCTGTTTTGTACAGAAGGCAGGAATACAACTCAGAGGTAGAACATTTGCTTCACATATAGGAGGTAAGGAAGGAAGGAGGAGGAAGGGGAGGAGAAAAAAAAGAACAGGAGAATGGAAACATTGCTTTTCTTTATGCAGATGCACTTCCTTCAATACAGGGGTTAATAGTCTTGTCTCTGGATTCTAAATAAGGTAGAAATTCCAGATACAGCAACAGTGAAGTATCAAGTATTTGGTGTTAGTTTTTAACCTGGTCCTTCTCCTGACATTTACCTGCTTTATACGTAGTTGGTTTTATGTATATGTTCATTTTCTGGGATGAATCAATTTTTTCATTAGGTTTTATGAGAAGTCATATCCTCAGAAAGTGTCCTGAGCTTTGAATCCTACCATACTTATCCCTAGGAGATCAAATCTGCAAAGGTGATTATGTCCTCTCTGTACATCATTTGATGTTATGACTTCAGGATGCATCTTGAACCTTGTTTTCAAGAGAATGTTGTAAACAAGCCTTAAGCTTAGCAGGCATTTTGTGCCTCATGAAAAAATTTCATCATAAAATGTCCTGTCTGAAAAGAGCATCTGAGATCATTGTACAATGCACTCAGTTATTTTCATTTTAGTCGTTAACATTATTAGTACTATTTATTGTTTTTCATTACTTTGTTAGAGAGCCAAATATGATGACCCCGGTGTAAGGGACTGTGTATACACTGTTAACTAAGAAAATAAAACCACACATTCAAAACAAGTAAAACCTCCAAATATTGATAAGAATTGGATTCAGATTTAGTGCCCAAAACTAATTCAGTTGAAATGTGGGAAAAACATTGAAACACCATTATTCAGCAAACGTTTAAAGTATATATGTAAATATGATGAAAGGAATGTACACATAAACACAACTTAAAAATTCTTGGCACATGGTATATACTCACTCATATAGACATATAATATAGGATAAACCTATTAAAATCTGTACATCTAAAGAAACTAATCAAGAGGGAGGATCCTGACTAAAACGCTCAATCCCTATCCTGTAAGGCAAAGAGGATGGACATCAGAAGAAGAAGAAAATAGGTAACAAGTTAGGAACCTGCCACAGAGGCCCTCTAAAAGGCTCTGCCCTGCAGACTATCAAAGCAGATGCTGAGACTTATGGCCAAGTGTTGGGCAGAGTACATGGAATCTTATGAAAGAAGTGGGAAATAGTATGATCTGGAGAGGACAGAAACTCCACAAGGAGAGCAACAGAATGAGAAAATTTAAACAACAGGGTCTTTCCAGAGACTCCTACTCCAACCAAGTACCATGCATGGAGATAACCTAGAACCCCTGCACAGATGTAGCCCATGACAGTTAGTGTCCAAGTGGGTTACATAGTAATGGGAAGAGGGACTGCCTCTAAAATAAACTGATTGGCCTGCTGTTTGATCTCAGGCCACAGAGGAAGACAATGCAGCCACTCCTGATGAGACCTAACAGACTAAGATCAGAAGGAAGGAAAGGGAGACCTCCCCTATCAGTGGACTTGGGGAGGAGCATTCGTGAAGAAAGGGAAAGGTAGGTGGGATTAGGAGGGGAGGAAGGAGGAGTTTATGGGGGGATACAAAGTGAATAAAGTGTAATTAATAAAAGTTTAAAAATTAAAAATAATATTTAACACAAAAATTAAATAAATAATAATAATAAAAATTCTTGGGCACACATACAAAAAGTGGGACTTCATTAAGATTTTTCTTTCTGTGCCAGTACCATGCGGTTTTTAAAACTGTTGCTCTATAGTACAGCTTAAGATCAGGGATGGAGATGCCTCCGGAAGATCTTTTATTGTATAGGATTGTTTTAGCAATTCTGGGTTTCTTGTTATTCCATATGAAGTTGAGAATTTTTCTTTCCAGGTCTGTAAAGAATTGTGTTGGTAATTTGATGGGCATTGCATTGAATCTGTAGATTGCTTTTGGTAAGATGGCCATTTTTACTATGTTAATCTTGCCAAGCCATGAGCATGGGAGATCTTTCCATCTTCTCATATCTTCTTCTAATTCTTTCTTCAGAGATTTGAAATTTTTTTCATACAAGTCTTTGACTTCCTTGGTTAGGGTTACTCCGAGGTACCTTATGTCATTTGTGGCTATTGTGAAGGGTGTTGTTTCCCTAATTTCTTTCTCAGCCCTTTTGTCTTTTGTATACAGGAGGGCTACTGATTTTTTTTTTTTAGTTAATTTTGTATCCGGCCACTTTGCTGAAGGAGTTTATCAGCTGTAGGAGTTCCCTGGTAGAGTTTTTGGGGTCACTCACGCATACTATCATATCATCTGCAAATAGTGATAATTTGACTTCTTCCTTTCCCATTTGTATCCCCTTGATCTCCTTCAACTGTCTTATTGCTCTAGCAAGGACTTCCAGCACTATGTTGAAGAGATATGGAGAGAGTGGGCAGCCTTGTCTTGTCCCTGATTTCAGTGGGATTGCTTTAAGTTTCTCTCCATTCATAGTCCTATATCCCCCAAAGAAATAGAAGCGGTCATCAAAAGTCTCCCATCCAAAAAAAAGCCCAGGACCAGATGGCTTCAGCACAGAATTCTACCAGACCTTCAAAGAAGAGCTAACACCAATTCTCTTCAAACTATTCCACAAAATAGAAACAGAAGGAATATTACCAAATTCATTCTATGAAGCCACAGTCACCTTGGTACCTAAACCTCACAAAGACTCAACAAAGAAAGAGAATTTCCGGCCAATCTCCCTTATGAACATTGATGCAAAAATACTTAATATAATACTTGCAAACCGAATCCAAGAACACATCAAAGATATTATCCACTATGACCAAGTAGGCTTCATCCCAGGTATGCAGGGTTGGTTCAATATACGGAAATCAATCAATGTGATCCACCATATTAACAAACTGAAAGAAAAAAACCACATGATAATCTCCCTAGATGCTGAAAAAGCATTTGACAAAATCCAACATCCATTCATGTTCAAAGTATTGGAGAGATCAGGGATACAAGGCACATATCTAAACATAGTAAAGGCAATATACAGCAAGCCTATAGCCAACATCAAATGACTGACATTTTTATGAGCACTTTCTGCTCTTCTTGCTCTCATGTCACAATAGCCAGTTTTAGATTCCAATAATATGTAACACCAGTTCTACGGGATCCATATCATCCACTGGCCTCTGAAGGAACTAGCCTCTGAAGGAACCATGCACACAAGTGGTACACACACACACAAAAACATATAGGCAAATCACTCATGAGCATAATACAAAAATTAATAAATCTGTACAAAAATGTAAAAAGTAGTAAAAAATTAGTAAAGGAAAGGTGTTTATCTAAGTTGTCATATTAAATGAATGAAGAGTTTCCTGGGAAAGGCAATGAAAGAAAAAAAAAAAAGTGGCATATAAAAGAGAGGAAAACCCTAAGTACATTAAGACAGTACAAAAGTGCTTACAATGGGAGGAAGTGGAACTTTGTTACAGGTAGGTGGGTTGAACTGTCTCACTCATGGTCTACAGTGCTTGGGCATGGGTCCTCAGAAGCTTCTTTGAAAATCTGGTAGATAAGAATCTTGTTCCATTGTAATAAGAACAGGGACTGCTGTTCTGACATGAACTGATTGGCCTGCTCTTTAATTACCTCCCCCTGAGGGGAAAGCAGCATTACCGGGCCACAGAAGAATCAAAGGCAGCCACTTCTGATGAGACCCAATTGACTAGGATCAGAAGAAAGGAAAAGAAGACCTCCCCTATCAGTGGACTTGGGGAGGGGCATACATGAAGAGGGTGGAGGAAGGGAGGGATTGGGATGGGAGGAGGAAGGGAACCACAGTGGGGATACAAAGTGAATAAATTGTAATTAATAAAGAATTTAAAAAACTTAAACAGTTTAAAACTTTTGTATTAGCATACTAATTATTCAAAATATACATGCTGTATACAATTGTAACATCTGAATATGTGTGTGTTACCTGTCATGTAAAAGTTTGGGGTAGTTTTGTTTTGTTTCTTTATCTGGATTGATTTGTAGCAAACATGAGTCAGACACCACTTGATGCTTAGACCTTTACTCTGGAAGCTATTCACTAGTGTGAAGAGCAGAAATAGAGCAGTGGGATGAGACACTTCATCAGAGATCAAATGACATCCTGAAAGTATGCTCTTTGCTTGTACACTATTCTTAGAGTTGGGATTCTTCTTTCCTCTTTCTTCTACTATGTGCACTGTAGGTCCACTGAAGCCTTTATATTGTTTATATTGTTTTGTGTGACATCCAAAGACTGTCAACCTATGCTCCCTACAAAGTCTTTGAGAAGGCCCTGTAGGGTCCCAGGCTGTGTGCCAGGTATCTGTTAAGTCTCTGTCATTTTGACTGATACAGAGGTCATTTGGATTATACTTCCTGCTCAGACTTACCTCTCTCATATCTCTTGTGCTGACAGCAAGTTTTTACTATAGAAGTTTACCAGAAGTAATGAAACCTTAGGCAGCTCCTCTGAACATGGCTGCAGCTGTATGGTCAGTCCATATCATACACACAAGTCAGGTCTTGTTATTTTCTACAGATACTAGGTTCCCTACTGAAGAAGGCATTATATTGCTGGCTTCACACTGAAACAGCTAATCTAACAAAACTAGATTTAAATGAAATTCAAACTGCAGCTACTAATGCCTAAAAATTTTCTTTTTATAATTCTTTCATTTAAAAGAACTTGCTTGTAAATCATTTCCCCCAGTAATCAAATAAATTTGCCTCCTGGTAAAAGCCTGTATGGGGTAAACAAATACTTTAACATCGATGTAATGTTTAAATGTTTAAGAAAGTGATTTAAGGTATATAAATGGACTTTGTAAATATCTGAGAAAGTAGTTTAAAGTTTGTGAAAATGAGAGTTAAGATTTCAAAATATTAGTTTTAAAATATTAATCATTGGAGTTCTGATATGGCATAAAAACCACCTTGTGACTGATTTGGCTTCTCTTCTCATACTTACAGAATCACACTTATTAATGTCCTTTCATTCCTGATGAAGATACACTTCAGTGCTTCTCATGCTGCTGAAATCGTATCTGTCATTACATATCAGATAGTGGAAAAGCTGTTCATTTTTCATTATTTTGGCCACAACCATCCTTTTTGGTGCCAAAGCTTTAGTAATGGCTGTAAAACATGAGTCTACTCCAGCTCTTTACAGACATGTTTTACTTGTTTTATCTACAGTGAGAATTGCAGTGTAGATTACAGATTGTGGTCATGTTAATATATTCAAAGGTTTGTGTATTTGTGTAAACTTTAAAAATTATGATTTATGCTTCAAAGAATTGATACTTGATCCCCCTGTCACCAGTCAAGCAGAAACTAGATTAAGACTTCTGGCAGTTAAAAATTCAGTCTTCTTTGCCTCTTGTCTATCTCTGAGGATGGGCTTTTTCCTTCCTCCTATGTGAAAGCATTTCTAAGAGTGCTTTACTTCCAAAATAAATTAGGCATCCTGTTTATTTTTCTATTCAGTATTCCATAAAAATACAACTACCAGGACCACAAGCTTGTATGTTTGTTTCCTGCTTAGAGAAGAACTGTTCTGAGATTTCAAGAAAATACTTCTCAGCAGAGGACCACCCTAATCCCAAAAATGATGTTCAAATGAAGACATGTAACAATTATAGCATCAAAAGAAAAACAGGAAATATGAAAAAGCATAATGACTCCTCCACAGTATCATAAACAATCAAGAACATAACTCACGGTTTTTCAAAGAGTTAAAGTGGCAGGTGACTACTTCAGATAGTAAAGAGATGTATAACACAAAAGAAGATAGAAGCAAGAAATGATTTCTACTGGACATGGAGACAAGAATCAGCAGGGTACAGGAGAACTCGGATGAGAGATAGAATAAACAGCAGTGCACAGAAAAGTCTCAGTACCATAAAAGACAAATCCTAACACAAAACGGATTCTGAGGAAGAAGAAGGACAGATAGAAATGTTGGAAATGAAAATCATAAAACCTCCTATCGAAACACATGGCACTTTATTTCCAGCAGGGCTAACTAAGCAGAAGACAGAATATGGGTATGAAAGACATGAATTTTAGAAACCTACATTACATTATCAATGATAAATAAGTCATAAGTATGACCACAGTGTCTAAACTCCTGGATGCTTTAAAGATACAAAAGCCAGAACATGTGGAACAGGAAATGCTAAGATACATACTAAGGACATAGTTCATTTTATTTTTATTTAAGTTCATTTTATTTTCTATGTCTCAGGAAAGAAACAGATATTCAACCACAAGGCCTTTAAATAGTCAAATAAAGGTGAGCAGAGTGGAAACTTATCTTGACATATTAGAGACAATGAGTTAAAAATATATAAGTTGGACCATGGAATCACACCATGGAGCAGACACAAAAGTTGGTGGTTTCTCTCTCTGATTTCTTCCTGACTGGAAAATTAACAAAGAGAAGGGGAAATGTTTGTAGATGCACAATGAAGCAGAAAAATGTGAAACTGTATTTCACATTGCTCCGTATCTAGTTCATTATTCTAAATGGAATTACATGTGTTTAGCAGGTCATGTACCATCCTGTAGCCAGAACACCCATATCACATTCAAAAAAGTACTCACAGAAAGGTAGTCCAGAGTAGACTTGGTTCACTCTCAAAAATGTTCTTGACAGTTTGGGATAGGTCAAATGGTATGTAAATGGGGATAAATACACTGAAGATAATGTCTGCCTCCATGTTGGTACTGAGCTCACGGTAATGACCACAACTGAGGTGAGACATCTCTAATGATGTATATGCAGATTGCAGTAGTAGGCTGAAGCAAAGCAAAGGAAGAGACATGTCTAAGTTTTCACAACACAGAGATGGTCCCCTGCATCTAGGTTGATCCAAGAAGATTATTGGGTTAGGTCCAAAAGGCACAGACCTCAATAGTATTAAGGCATACTTTGTATGCTACAGCTCCTTCTTACAGTTGCTTCAGGCTCTCAATCTGTGCATACCCAATGGTTCTCATGACAGGCCAGTGCACACACTGCAGCAAAGTCCAGACAACTGGGGGTCACAGTGCTGTGATATTTCTGTCACTGTAGCCAGACTTGCTCTGAATTTGCTGTCTTTTCATTGTTCTATTTCCCTCTCATCTATGTGCTCTGGGAATCCCATAGTCTTGGGGCTCTACACCTGTGTGGGTGAAAAACATGTTTGTTTCTTTCTTTCTTCCCTAACCTGTATGATTTCATCCTGGTCCACAGTGATTTGAAGAATACCATAGTCTGAGACAGAATTATAGGTCACCAAAAACAAGCTTGTTTGTTTTGGATTGCTCTTGTGAAAGGTGGTTTGAACATTTGATTTTTCCTAGGAAGGGGAACAGGGGCACTCAAGGACTTGAATTTGGCTGCCTGCTCTTTGATCACTCCCCCCTCTGTCAAGGTGGGTTTAGTAAGACACAGAAAAAGAGTATCAAGACAGTCCTGATGAGACCTGATAGGCTAGAGTCAGATAGTAGGAGAAGAGAACCTTTCCTATTCGTGGACTAGGAGAGGGACATAGGGGAGAAAAGGGATGGAGAGTGGGACAGGAAAGACATGAGGGAGGGTAGTACAGCTGGAATACAAAGTGAATAAGCTCTAAATAATAATAATGATGATGATGATGATGATGATAAAAAAAGTAATCAAAAAGAACAGTTAACTTAAAAAAAAAAAAAAGCCCATAGCTGCATTCCACAAAGCACATACTTAAAATATTCAATTTAGTGATTTTTTGTTAAGAAGAGGGAGTGGTGATGTCAGTTTCTAGTGTCTGCCATTCAGAAGCACATTAGCCTTGTATCTATCTTGACTCACTTGCAGGGGGAGCAGACAGGGTTGTAACATTTTCCAATCATGCTTTGACATGGGATTTTGACCAAGAAAGTAAACACTAGTTTACACTAGTAAACACTAGTGACTCAATGTTATCCAGGACACCTGGGCTCAGGGTTTCCAACTCAGCTTTTCCATTCTGATTTCCTCCATGAATTCTGGCACCAAAATAAGAATTATACAGGAACAAAAGAGAGTGCAAGCTGCTCATAGTCAATTTAAGTCATGAGAGGCAACACATGTACAAGATGTATGCTTATTTTAGATGA
Source organism: Meriones psammophilus (assembly GCA_036365155.1). Classification (NCBI taxonomy): domain Eukaryota; kingdom Metazoa; phylum Chordata; class Mammalia; order Rodentia; family Muridae; genus Meriones; species Meriones psammophilus. The sequence continues at coordinate 178,975 of JAEOAE010002314.1, read as the reverse complement.
TCAGCAACTTTCCTCTTTACATTCTTTCCTAATTAGCAGAAAAACATGAAACACCTAAAGAATCGGGTTAGGAGAAGGTTCTGGGGCCTGTGAATATGAAGTCAGTTTTGAAACTGGCAGCAGAAGTCCTGAGATGGCTGGGCTTAGGCAACTATCTCAAAACAACAACAAAAAAGAATAACACTTTTTCTACTTTCCTGTAATATTATTTATCATAAATACTACTGATATAATTATATAGTATTAGTACATATTGTTGTTCTTATACAATATATGAAATATAATGCAAATCAAATTTTGATATCTACCTTATGTAAAATCCATTCATGAAAACTGGGCCATGAAATTACAAAGGAGCTAAAAGTGCAAGAGTCTTTGAAGGCAGGAAAGTGAAAATATGATGCAATATTAATTTTAATATATAATCAAACAAATACTAATTAATTGATGACTCCTATGTATCATCTTACAAAATTTTGGTTACTGGAATTAATATACATATATATGTATATGTGTGTATATGTCTATATATATATGTATATATACAGATCTCACAAACATATCTATCTATCTAGATATAGATAAATATACCTATGTAGTGACATTTCTATGCAGGCACCACCTTAATTTCTCTATGTTCAGTGAGTTGTGTAAGTGTTGAATCCAGCAATAGAGACTTGTAATCAATTTGTGGAGGGCAAACTGTAATTTTGACAATAGACTGCACTGTTTGGACAGTCCAATAACACTCCTTTGGCCAACACCTGAAGTAGATATAACTCATTCAGAGTATTGGAATCTTCATTTGATGAAAAGCGACATCTTGTTGGGTCTCTCTCATATTATTTCACTTGGATCACCTTCAGATATGAATATATTTTATGAAGCTTCTACTGTATTAGGTTACTTCCTTACCATTGAAATGACATTTAATTTTAGCTGTATCTCCTTGTATTACCTGCCAAATTGCCCTCTTCCCTCCCCACTTCCAAGTGATTCTCCTTTTTGAGGCTCTGTTCCACCTATAAATATCTATTTTATTGCCCTATCCTAGGGAGATCCATTTACTTCTTCCTGGAACCTAGTCCCTTATTCTGTTTGTATCCTACATGGTTGTGTGTATTCTAGCTTGCTTATCATTCACTTTACAAGTAATATTAACTTGTAAGTAGTAAGTTTGTATTTTTGAACTTCTGTTACTAAACTTAGACTGATTTTTTTCTAGTTTACCAGTAAATACACATTTAATTTGAAATTACATTATTTACTTTTAAAAAAACTGAGTAATAAGTTGTTGTGTTTATGTACCACATTTTCTTTATCTATTCTTGTATTGATAGATATCTGGGTTACATCCAATTTCTGGGTATATTGATTAAAGCAGTTATAAGCATGTTTGTACAAATTTCTCTGTGGTGGGATGAAATATTCTTTGGTTATATGCCCAAGAGTGGTATAGCTGATCCTTTTTTAATTTTAATTTTTTATATTAATTACAGTTTATTTACTTTGTATCCCAGCTTTGGCCCCTCCCTTATTCCCTCCCAATCCCACTCTTTCTCCCTCATCTCCTCCCTGCCCCTCTCTAAGTCCACTGATAGAGAAGGTCCTCCTCCCCTTCCATCTGACTGTAGCTTACCAGGTCTCATCAGGACTGGCTGAAATGTCCTCCTCTGTGGCCTAGCAAGGCTGCTCCTCCATCAGGGAGGGGAAGTGAAAGATACAGCCACTGAGCCCATGTCAGAGACAGTCCCTGTTCCCCTTGCTAGGGAATCCTCTTGGATACTGCCATGGGCTACATCTGAGCAGGGGTTCTAGGCTGGTTCTGGTTCTTGAGGCAGAACAAATCACATCTTGCTGAGGATCAGCCACAAGGAAGTCTTTAGTGGCTAAACAGGTTTGTACTCTTACTAGCAATGTATGAATATTCTTAGCCATAGTGACTGTCTTTAAACTACATCTCAAACTACTTTTGGTTTCTATTTCCCTGATGACTATGAATCTTGCACATATCTTTAAATGTTTCTCAGACAATTGAATTTCTTCTTTTAAGAATTCTCTGTTTCAGGATGGGGATTGAGTTCTAGTAAGGGTCCTCTCTCTTGATTAGTTTCTTTAGATGTACAGATTTTAGTAGGTTTATCCTATGTTATATGTCTATATGAGTGAGTATATACCGTGTGTGTCTTTTTGCTTCTGGGACAGCTCACTCAGGATGATCCTTTCCAGGTCCCACCATTTACCTGCAAATTTCATGATTTCCTTATTTTTCATCGCAGAGTAATACTCCATTGTGTAGATGTACCACAATTTCTGCATCTATTCTTCAATTGAGGGGCATCTGGGCTGTTTCCAGCTTCTGGATATTACAAATAAAGCTGCTACAACTAGGAACCTGCCACAGAGGGCATCTGAAAGGCTCTGCCCTGCAGACTATCAAAGCAGATGCTGAGATTTATGGTCAACTGTTGGACAGAGTGCATGGAATCTTATGTAAGAATTGGGAAATAGTAAGATCTGAAAAGGACAGGAACCCCACAAGGAGAGCAACAAAACCAGAAAATTTGAACACAGGGGTCTTCCCAGAGACTTATACTCCAACCAAGTACCAAGCATGGAGATAACCTAGAACTCCTGCACAGATGTAGCCCATGGCAGTTTAGTGTCCAAGTGGGTTCCATAGTAATTGGAAGAGGGACTGCCTCTGACATAATCTGATTGGCCTGCTCTTTGATCACCTCCCCCTGAGGGGGGAGCAGCCTTACCAGGCCACAGAAGATGACAATGCAGCCACTCCTGATGTGATCTGGTAGACTAAGATCAGAAGGAAGGAGAGGAGGACCTCCCCTATCAGTGGACTTGGGGAGGGGCATGCGTGAGAAAGGGGGAGGGAGGGTGGGACCAGGAGGGGGAAAGGGGGTTATGGGGATATACAAAGTGAATAAAGTGTAATTAATAAAATAAAATAAAATTTAAAATGTTGTAAAAAGTTATTAATATTTACTATGGGTTTAACTTCTGGTATCACTGCTGTTAATCCTCAGCAGCTGTAAAACCAAATCACCACACAGAGACTGGGTTTTTAGGTAACCTAGAACACAATGCTGGGCAATATTTACTCCCTCCTAAACCACCATGCCCTCAGTTTCCTAACATTTAGATTTCCCACATTATACTTGCTTTTTGTGAAATCTTAGGTCTGGTTCATGCTCCAAGTCCTCCAAGCTCTCTCCTCCCGCTCTGCTCTCCTCATACACCCCTCTCCTCGAGCTCCTCCTCCTTCTCACCCCTCCCTGTTCTCTAGCTCCTCCCCTCTTTTCTGTCCTCTGGCTCCTCCCATTGCACAACATTGTATCTAGTTGCTTTATTTGTGTCCTGTTTACACAAGAGTTGAGACAGGATGCTTATAGTGAGTATCACAATGCAATATCCAAATTGAAACCAGAGAGTTGGGGGTGGGGAAATCAGCATTTGAATTAACAAGGGTAAGGCATATACATTTTAAAAGAACATTATACCAACATTTCCCCCTTTAAGTCCAATAAAAGACTCTTTTTCTTTCAATACAACAATAATTATGAAATTGTGAAAACTGTTAGGTAAGATCTACATGTGCAATGTCTAGTCCATGTGTATTTAGCACATGGAGAGGGTATCTTAGGAGAAAGTGTCTGATTATCCTATCTATCTTGATAAGTTTAAAATTCTATACCTAAATTAACTTTTATCCTTATTGGTATTTACTATATAAAAAGATTTCTTAATTTCTAAACAACTTAAGCTTAAATGTGGTACTGTAATTTTTTGGTCTTCAACCCCATCAGAGACTTGAGAAGGAATAAAATTAGTTATGAGAGTAAATAGGAAGTGCATGTTAGCAGCTTCCAAAAAATAAAAAATTGACAGAGACAGTTTGCTGCTGAACAGTTAGTCACCCATAACTCTCTATAACATTGGAGCATCATCTTCAGTCTTCTGGCTCAGAATATTTTGACAGACATATACGTGAAGCAGGAACTTTTTAGGACTTGCTTACCCTGTCTTGGCAGAGTTAGGCAGTCGAATTGTCCTGCATTTAAGCTTGCCCATTTTAGGCAGAATTTGTCTGTTGTGAAGTGAGGGTATTTTCTTTACCCCAGTGGCTTGTTCGCCACATTTGAAGCCATCTCCATTTGGAGGTTCTTCGATGCTCATTATCTTCTTTCAGGTAGGCGGGTGCTGCCAGGAAATGACTTGTCTCATTGTCAAAGAATCTTTAAAATAATAAGAACATTTTAAATGCCATATTCTGTAGGTCTCCGAAGTTTTTGAAGACTACCTATCTTTATGCAATCGCTTTGTATACAAAATCATATTTATCTGTCAAACCTACGAGATATACAACTGTGATAAATTAAACTAGTGTCTCACATGACTTTGAGTTGAATAATTAACAATTAACTTGTATACCTAATATCCTAACCACCTTTTAATAGTAGTTTAAAAGTATTGGAAGTAACCTTGAATTTCTATCAATATACTAAAGCTTATACCAATGTATTAAAAATACTTATTTTTGCATCAATATGCAAAATCCTATACCAGAGTTAAAATTAACCTTATTTGTGAATAACAAATAAAACCTTAAGTTGAGTAGATTCAATAATCTACACTTTTTCTATTTTTATAAAATATCCCTGTATATTCTTTGTTTCAATTTGAATAAGACCATTAATAATAAACATCTCCCAATGACAATAAAATTTATTAGCCATATCAAACAACCAAAAACATACCCAACCCCCTTTAAAGGAAATTGGACGCCATTCTCATGAGTTTCTTCTAGCTGACATTGTGGACATGTAGAAATCCTATAGGGGGCCCAAATAAAAATGGTTAATTAAGCAAGTAATAACATTTGTGGTCCAATAACATTTGAATGTTGAGAAATTTCAGGCTTAATAAAAGTCCTTTTTGGAAGAGTCCAAAATGCTGGACCAGTTAAAATTAGTAGCTTTCTTCAAAGTTCTTTTGGGAGCAGGCTTTGATGTGAAACGGCAGTTGAAGAAGTTGAGGCAGGTACAAACAGAATGCTGGAACATGCAAGATGCTGGAACAGATGTGTCAATTTCTCAGCATGCTGAAGAATGATTCTGTTAGGTTAGCTCTAGCATCTCTGTCGTCTACTTCTTTTGTTCTGCAAACATATAATTTCTCACAAGCATTATAGAGTTCTAAAATTATAAATGTATGAGAGGTGCAGGATGAAACTAAACTGTAAGCCAATTTTATCTATGCAAATTAAAAGGTTAGCATAATACATTTTGAGGATATTATAGCCAAGAATTATTGGCCAAGTATTGATGGAGTTCTGGCTGGAGACATTTTTTATGTCTGTCAGTTTCAGAGTTATTTCCAGGTAAAGGGATTATCAATTTATGTTACCTGTTCTATTTGATCTTGATTTCTTTCCTCTTCTGAGTGGCTAAGGTCTTCTGGTGGTCTTCCACTGTCATTTCTGATTTTTATTAGTTTTGAAGGAACCCATAATTTCTCTTCTCCTGCATGAACATAAGCAAAACCTCTTCCCCAGCGTAACACATTCCCCACTCTCCACTGTGAAGTTAGGGTATCTTTGAAATATATAGGATGAAATAATTCAGCAGTTTTTTCTATAACCCAGTGTCTCTCCACAGCTGTTGTTTGTTGTTCATTAACATTTAAGAAATTTAAGGTCAATAAAGCATTATGTAATCTGTCTCTGGGGGTTTTTAATACCCCTCTCTGTTTGTTAAGCATGTCCCTTAAAGTACGATTGGATCTTTCAATAACTGCTTGACCAGTAGGATTGTGAGGTATACCTGTGACATGCTTTATCTTGTAATATGTAAAAAAATCCTTCCATTTTATTAGAGACATACGCTGTAGCATTATCAGTCTTAATTTGTTTAGGTATGCCCATAATTGCCATCACTTCTAATAAATGGGTAATAACTGAATCAGCCTTTTCAGAGCTTAAGGCTGTTGCCCATTGAAACCCTGAATATGTGTCTATAGTATGGTGCACATATTTCATTTTCCCAAGCTCTGTAAAATAAAGCATGTCCATTTGCCAAATTTCATTTCTTTGGTTACCTTTAGGGTTACTTCCTGCAGGGAGTGGAGTTTGGCTATATAAAGAACAAGTGGGGCATTTTCTCACAATTTCTTTGGCTTGTTGCCAAGTGATAGAAAACTCTCTTTTTAAACCTTTGCTGTTAACATAGTGTTTTTTTTTATAAAATTCTGAGGCCTCTAACACGCTTCCTATCAATTGTTGATCAATTTCATCATTGCCTTGTGCTAGAGGACCTGGTAAACCTGTATGAGATCTGACATGTGTTATATACAATTGATTATTTCTATTTCTGATTACTTGTTGTAATTGAAAGAACAGTGAAGTTAAGTCTGAATTATCCTGAATTAGATCAGCAGTTTCTATATGCAGAACAACTCTTTCTGCATATTGAGAGTCAGTGACTATATTAAGAGATTCCTGAAAATCTGATAACACCAAGATAATTGCATATAATTCTGATTTTTGAACTGAATCATAAGGACTCTCCACCACTTTACTCAGATTTTCTGACTTATAACCTGCCTTTTTTGCATTTATTGGCATCTGTATAAAATGTGGGAGATCCAGAAATTGGAGTTCCTTTTACTATATGAGGGAGAATCCAATTGTTTTTTTTTTTGTTTGTTTTGTTTTTTTTTTTTAATAAACTGAAGTCGCTTGCTTTTTGGGTATTTGTTGTTGATTTCTCCCAAAAATTCACAACAAGCTCTTTGCCAATATTCGTTGTCTGCCCATAATGACAAAATCTCAGCATTGGTAAAGGGCACCACAATTTCAGCTGGATCTCTTCTAGCCAACTGATGAAGTCTCATTTTTCCTTTTAGGATCAATTCAGGAACTTTCTATATAGATTTTTAATTTTTTTTTTTTGTTTGTGTGCCAAAAATATCCATTCTAATACACAGTCCACCTTCTGCATAAGAATTCCTGTGGGAGAATGAGTGGAAAGCAAGATAACCAAAATACAGGCCCTCTTTGGATCAATATGGTCTTTAATATATAGACCATCTTGTAATTTCCTTTCTGCCTGAGCCAATTCACTTTCATCTTCAGTTGATAACGTTCTTGGACTTTTAAAGTCCTTATCATCCTGTAAGTTTTGAAATAAGTTATTTAGCTCTTGAGTACCTAAACCAAATGTAGGTTATAGCCAGTTAATATCTCACAACAAATTTTGAAAATCATTGAGAGTTCTTAATTGGGTTCTTCTAATTTGTACTTTTTGTGGTCGAGTTTTCTGTAGACCTATTTTGTATCCTAGGTAATTAATAGAATCTCCTCTTTGTACTTTTTTGGGAACAATCTCCAACCTCCAACAAGGCAAAGTTCTATTTATTTCATCAAAAATATTTTCTAATGTTTTTCTATCTGAATCAGCCAAGAAGATATCATCCATATAGTGGTAAATTATGGATTGAGGAAACTGCTTACTAATTACCTCCAACGGTTGTTGTACAAAATATTGGCACAAAGTAGGACTGTTCAACATCCCCTGTGGTAAGACCCTCGAGTGATATCTCTTTATTGGACAGCTTCTATTCAAAGTGGGTCCTGAGAAAGCAAACCTTTCCCTATCATGCTCATGTAAAGGAATTGTGAAAAAGCAATCCTTTAAATCAATCACTATAATAGGCCATTGTTTAGGTAACAAGGAAGGCAATGGGATTCTGGATTGTAATGACCCCATTGCCTGAATAATTTTGTTAATGGCTCTGAGATCTGTTAACATCCTCCATTTGTCAGATTTCTTTTTGATGACAAACACAGGAGAATTCAAAGGGCTGTTGGACTCCTCTATATGCTGAGCCTCCAGCTGTTCCAGGACTAGCTGTTCTAGTGCCAGTAATTTTTCTTTACTCATAAACCATTGTTCAATCCAAATAGGTTGGTCAGCCAACCACCTTGTGTAAGGTTGTGGGGTTTTATTAGCAGTGGCTTCCCAACAGGCAGTTGAAAAGAATGCCTCTGTTGTATTTTGTTTATGGACAGCCTGGAACTGTTTTTGATGACATTTTTTTAAAATAATTTTAACTTCTTTATCAGGAATATTACCTGTTTTTTGGCTTGTCTCTGAAATTGGGGGGGATGTTAATCTGGGTCTCCCATTGTTGTAACAGATCTCTTCCCCATAAGTTTATGGTTATCTCAGCCACATATGGTCTTAATTTTCCTATTTGACCTTCTGGTCCTATACATTTAAGCCATCTGACACATTGTTTTACTTTAGATAAAGTTCCAACTCCTTGGAATTGAATATCCACCTTCTGAATTGGCCAAATTTGGGGGCCAGAATTTAGGAGTGAAAATTGTGACATCAGCCCCAGTATCCACCATGCCTTCAATTTCAATATTATTTAAAATTATCTTTAACTTTGGCCTATGATCATTTATCATTTATAGGTTTGCCAATATATTTGTTTTTTTGTTCCCTTCCTGTTTTTTTTTTTTTTTATTTATTGATTTATTTTTATTTACCTATAAAGCCTACCCTGACCTCACTGTTGAAGTTTTTAATGTTTATTCCCAGAGCAGTGGTGTTTAATTTTCTTGTGGAGGAGGATCCCTGTCCTGTTCTGGGGCCTTAGAAAGACCCCCTCAGGCATTTTTGATAAAGGATTACCCCATTTATCTGTGACTGCTCTATTTCACTAATCCAATGTCAACCCTTGTCACATCTTCTGCATATTCTAGGAAATATAGGCTCCGCTTTTGAATTATTTTGTTTTTCTGGTAACTTTTTCTGCAGTAACCTTGCCCATCAAAATTAAGACATTTCCCAATGTCTTTTGAGGGATAGCTTTTCCTATCAAGGTCAAATTAATGTCTGATGTCAATCATATTTATAACCCATTCATCTATTTGTGCAGATCTTGCTTTAATGGCCTTATTACCTCTTTGCATTCAAAATTTTAGCATTTTCAAAAGCTAAAGATTCTATTAGTGCTTTTCTAGCTAGTGGATCTGATATAATTGTATCCACAGCTGAAGCAATCTTTGCAAAACATTAGTAAATGTTTCACTTGGACCTTGTATGACCTGGGAGAATGGCTCAAGCCTTTTTCCAGATTCCTCAACCTTGTCCCAGGTATTTAAGGCTGCTAGGTGACATAATTCTATGGTTTCTTTGTTATATACAGCTTGTATCTCTGTGTCAGCATATTGGCCATCACCAAGCAGCTGTTCCTTAGACACACCAAGCCCTGGCTCTATTTTTGTGTGCTATCTCTCTAGCCTCTTCTCTTCACCATGATAGCCATTGTAAATATGGCTCAGGTTCTTTATTGCCTTTGACATATCCTCCCAGTCATTTGGGATTACTCTACTGATTGACCAGGAAGTCAACATTTGTTTTACAAATGGTGAATGCATTCCAAAATTAGTGACACTTTCTTTAAATTTTCTCAGATCTAGCACTTCCACAGGGTGCCATTCAGCCTCATGATAATCCTGTGGATGATCATCATCTGCTGGTCTCTGCTGTACACTGACTGGATAAGCTAACATTTGTTTTCTAAACCACCTTTGTTTGGCTTTCTTTATTATTATCTTTTGCCTCTGCCTGAGTATTTTCTTTACTTAGTATTCTAAACTCTTCTTTTAAGGTCTGTACCCATATTTCACACCTATCTTTCTGTTGTTTGTTTTGTTCAATAATCTTTTGAATTTCTTGTTTTATGCCTCCCTTCTAACTTTTAATTTTTTCTTTATAGGGTTCTAGTTGTTCTTTGTGTTTTCCAGTATCTTTTCTAAAACCTCTGCCCTATTTTCCTGTTGTTTATGTTCTGTAAGTTTTTGTATGTCTTGTGTTATGTCCCGTTTTCAACCTTCATTTTTTTCTTTATATTGTTATACTTGTTCTTTGTGTTGTTCCAGTATCTTTTCTAAAGCCTTTGCCTTTGAGAAGACATAAAAGGCTAAATCAATTATTAAAGTTAAATTGAAGAATATGAATGTAATCATAGTGATAATTTCTAAACTTTCCTTCATTTCTGTCTTAAAACCATAGAAGAGATTATCAGCCAAGCTCCGAGAAGTCTGTTTTAATGTTTCTCTCATCCTGTTACACTGTAGGGGCAACCAATTTGTTCAGTTTCAGGTCTGCCCACAGTAGGCTATTTTTTGCTCTGACTCTTGTTTAAGAGTCTCTCTTAAAGAGCCAGTAATTTATCTGGGAGTTTTTAGATTTAAATTTTGGGTTGTATCACTGGGAGCTTATTCCTCTCCCCCACCAAATTATATTAAGGTAGGATTTAAAGGGTGTGGATACTTAGATTAGTTGGGTGCCCTTTGTTGTAGATTATTAATATTTACTATTGATAAATCTTTTAGTTAAGCAGTGGTTATTCCTAAACAGCTGTATCACTAAATCACCACACAGAGACTAGGATTTAATTAATTAACCTAGAGCACAATGTTGGTCAACAGTTACTCCATCCTAAACCTCCATGCCCGCAGTTTCCTACCATTCAGATTCACCCATCATACTTGCTTTTTGTGATATTTTATTTCCAGTTAATTTCTGCATGTGGTGCGAAGACCTCTCCTGCAGATTCTCCTCTCCTCTCCTGCCTCCTACCTCTTCCTCCCACTCTGGACCAGGATGTTTCACCCTATCCTCTCCATTGCTCAGTATTGGGGCTGGTTGTTTTAATTGACAATATAGAGAACAAATGGTGGCATGTTTATGCAAACTTGAGACAGGTGATGCTTAGAAAAAGCATCACAATTCAATACCTGGATTGAAACCAGACAGTGGAGGAGAGAAATCAGCATTTGAATGAACAAGGGTAAATTGTATACATTCCAAAAAAAGAACATTATACCAATATAATCCCTTGTATTATATTAGAACAACATGGTCTAAAGCTAGACCTCAATAGTAACAAAAAATAGTAAACAGCCTGCATATGCATGGAAACTGAACTCTACTCAATGACAGCTGGATTATGGAAGAAATAAACTAATTAGACTTTCTAGAATTTAACAAAAACGAAGGCACAACTTACCCAAACTAATGAGACATAATGAAAGTAATTCTAAGAGGAAAGTTCATAGAACTAAGTGCCTTCATAAAGAAATCTGAGGCATCTCAAATCAACATAACAACACATGTGAAAGACTTAGTCAAAAGGAAGCAGACATACACAAGAAGAGTATAAATAATCAAACTTAGGGCAGAAATCAATAAATTAGAAACAAAGAAAACAATTCAAAGAATAAACAAAAGCAAGAGCAGGTTCTTGGAGAAAATGACAAAGATAGACAAACCTTTATTCTGACTAACTAAACACAGGGAGACACTATACAAATCAGTAAGATCAGAAAATAAAAGGGAGTATGATTACAGAACTGAAGAAATTCAAAGAATCATTAGGTTTTACCTTAAAAGTCTATATGCCACAAAATTTGAAAATCTAAATGGAATGGAATGTTTTCTTGCTAGATTCCACTAATCAAAGTTGAATCTGGTCAGGTAACTAAATTAATAGACCTATATGCCCTAATGAAATAGAAGCAGTCATCAAAAGTCTCCCTGCCAAACAAAGCCTGATGGTTTCAGCAGAGATCTTCAAAGAAGAGGTAACACCAATACTCTTCAAACTATTCCACAAAACAGGAAAAGAAGGAACATTACCAAACTCATTCTATGAGGCTACATTCATCTTGATACCTAAACCTCACAAAAGCTAACTACAAGGCAGGGATACACTAAGAAAGATAATTTCAGAACATTCCCTCTTATGAATATTGAAACAAAAATAGTCAATAAAATACTCACAAAATGAATCTAAGGAAACATCAAAGATCTCATCTACCATGACCAAGTGGCTTCATCCTAGGCACGCAGAGGAGATACAATATATAGAAAACCATCAGTGTAATCCACCACATAAACAAACTGAAAAAGAAAAAACACACGATCATCTCAATAGATGCTGAAAAGTATTTAATAAATTCCAAGCCCAATTAATGTTAAAGTCTTGGAGATATCAGACATAAAAGGCACATGCCTAAACAGTAAAGATAATATACAACAAGCCTATAGCAAACATCAAACTAAATGGAAAGCAATTTAAATCAATCCCACTGAAATTAGACACACGTCAAATTTGGTCACTCTCTCCTTTCTCTTCAATATAGTACTGGAAATTCCAGCTAGAGCAGTAAAACAACTAAAGGAAATCAAGGGGATACAAAGCAGAAAGGAAGAAGTCAAAGTATCACTATTCACAGATGATATGATAGTATACTTGAGTGACCCTAAAAATTCTACCAGAGAACTACTACAGCTGATAAAAACCTTCAGCAAAGTGGCTGGATACAAAGTTACTAAAAAATATCTGAAGCCCTCTTGTATACAAAAGACAAGAGGGCTGAGAAAGAAATTAAGGAAAAAAAAAAACAACCTTGCAATAGCCACAAATAACATAAAGTGCACTGGTGTTACTAACCAAGCAAGTGAAAAATCTGTATAAAAGACTTCAAGTCTTTGAAAAAAGAAATTGAAGAACATATCATAAGATGGAACGATCTCCCATACTCATGGATCAGTAGGAATAACTGCAAAATGGCCACTCTACCAAAAGAAATGTAGAGATTCAATGCAATTCCCATCAAAATACCAACACAATTCTTTACAGACCTTGAAAGAACAATTCTCAACATCACATAAAAACACAAAAAAGCCAGAATAGTTAAAATAATCCAGTGGTCAGGCCGCCCTCAAGGCCATTCCTGTCAGAACTGCCCTGAAGTGCAGCTGTGGTTCACGATGGCCCTCTACATCAAAATGTTACTGTCACCGCAGAAGAACCAAATTTTCATTCAAATACATATTTCAGTCCAGTTACTGAGGAAAATTGTTAAGTGTAGCTGTAAAGGCTTGGGTGGGTGGATCTACTTTTTCAGATATGGCTGTTGTGAAATCTCAACACAAAGAGAAATATTTTGAATCCAAATTTGGCATCCAAATAAACACAGTCAGTGTCAAATACATAATTTAAAATATCTTCTGAATAATGTCTTTATATATTGACTATACACTGAATTATATTTTGGTAATATGGAGTTAAATAAAATATACTCGGACCTTCTCTGTTAAAAACAAACAAACAAACAAACAAACAAAAAACAAAACAAAACAAAAACTTCTGGAGGTATCTCCATCCTGGATCTCAAGCTGTACTACAGAGAAACAGTAAAAACGGTGTGGTATTGGCATAGAAACATACTGGTGGATCCGTGGAATTGAATCAAAGAACCAGAAATAAACCCACATACCTAAAACACCTGATTTTTGACAAAGAAGCTAAAACCATTCAATGGAAAAAAAAAAAAAAAAAAAAAACATCTTCAACCAATTGTGCTTGTCTAACTGGATGTCCACATATAGAAAGATACAAATAGATCCATACTTATCACCTTGCACAAAAGTAAAGTCCTTGTGGATCAAATACCTCAACATAAAACTAACACTCTTAATCTGTTATTTAAAAAAATTAGGAAGAGCCTTGAGCACATTGACACAGGAGACACCTTCATGAACAGAACACCAGTAGCACAGGTTCTAAAATAAACAATCAATAAATGGGACCTCATGAAACTGAAAAGCTTCTCTAAAACAAAGGACACTGTCAGCAGAACAAAATGGTGGCTTACAGACTGGGAAAGAATCTTCAACAACTCTGCATCTGACAGAAGGCTAATACCCAGAATATATAAAGAACCCAACAAATCAAATAATCCAATAAAAAATTGGGTACAGAGCTAAACAGAAATTCTCAACAGAGGAATATTGAATGGTGTAGAAACACTTAAAAATGCTCAACGTCCTTAAAAATCTGAGAAATGAAAATCAAAAAGACTCTGAGATTCCACCTCACACCCATCAGAACGGCTAAGATCAAAAACTCAAGGGGCAACACATGCTGGAGAAGATGTGCAGAAAGGACAACCCTGCTACATTGCTGGTGAGAATGTAAACTTCTACAACCACTTCAGAAATCAGTCTAGTGCTTTCTCAGAAACCTGGGAATACTGCTACCCCAAGACTCAGCTAAAAAACTCCTAGGCATATATCAGAAAGATGCTCAACCATACAACAAGGACATTTGCTCAACTATGACTATAACAGCTTTCTCATAATAGCCAGAATCTGGCATCAAACTAGATGTCCCTCAGTGGGGGAATGGATACAGAAATTGTGGTACATTTACACAAGGAAATACTACCCAGGTATTAAAAACAAGAAAATCATTAAATTTGCAGACAAATGAATGGAACTAAAAAAGATCACCCTGAGTGATGTATCCCAGAAGCAGAAATACATGTATGGTATATATTCACTTATAAGTGGACATTACCCATACAATATAGATTGGACACACTAAAATCTACAGACCTTAAAAAGCTAAAGTACAAGGAGAAACATAGGGAAGATGCTTAATTCTCATTCAGAAAAGAAAACAGGATAGACGCCAGAACCCATAGAAGAGAGAGAACAGGATAGGAGCCTTCCACGGATGTACACTAAGTGACTTCACTTAACAGGTGATTGAAGCAGATGGAGAGACCCACAGCAAAATTTTGTATAGAGCACAAAAAGTCTTATTGAAGAAGTGGGAGATAGAAGGACCTAAAGGGGACAGGAGTCACTCAATTAGACCAACAAAGCCAAAAAATCTGGGTCCTGGGGCCATGCAGAGACTGATGCATCAACCAAAGAGTATGAGAGGACTTACATCCCCTGCTCAGATGTAGCCCATGGACAGCTCTGTCTCCATATGGGATTCCTAGTAAGGGGAGAAGAGACAGTCTCTGAAATCGGTTGCCTGCTTTTTGATCACTTCTCCCTGGTGGGACCACCTAGACAGCCTACAGATGAATAGGATACAGGGAGTCTTGATGGAACCTGATAAGCTAGGGTCTGATAGGACCTTCCTTATCAGAGGAATACAGGAGAAGGATAGGGGAGGAGGAGGAAAGGATAGTGGGACATAGAGTAGATGAGAGGGGGGGCTACAATGGGGATAGAAAGTGAATAAATTGTAAAAATTAATGATAAACATGGGTGACAGAATGAAACATAAATAAGACACAATTTACTGAGAAACATACAAAAATACTCACATCTTTAATCATAGATCTAGAAAAAAAAAAAAAACACCGTTACCTCAAATGAAAAATAATGTATGTTTAGTGTCCTTCTTGGCACTATAGTAAAAGAGAATGTGACAGGATACATACAATATCATTGGAAATCTTTCTTCATGGACTGAATATGGAGTGACTTGTAGGAGTTGAGATGTTGATTTACTTTCTCCCCACAGATCAGCAGGAATGTATCCCTTGCTGAATTCAAGAGTACCTAAACCTTGAGAGAAACAAGTGCCTGCCCATGGCAGTGACTTTCCTGTCCTTTGAAGATCCTCTGGGCTTGGTCCTGGTCTGCATGGCTCTGTGTTTATCTGTCAGCACAGCTATAGTTTTGGGGATCTTTCTCAAGCACCATGACTCACCCATCATTAAGTTCAATAACTGGACTATAATAAAATACATTAGTGTCTTCAAATGAAATTATTTACTTCTACTTTTAGTAAGTTTATATAAAATGTATATCTAACCATAACTAAAAGAGCCCTTCATTTAAGCAATGTTATATAGATACACTCTATTTTAGAACAGAAACTACTTCTGAAAACATATTTTAGTAAGTTATACATGTTACTTTTTAATTTCTGGACAATATAAGTATTCAAATTTTAATTACATAATAGTAATTTAGATAAATAATACAGGTATTATATATTTTTCCCTTAGTATTTTATTTTTCTGGAGGAAACAGGAATTAGGTTGACAGTTGACATCTTCTGTTGGACAGGCAAAAACCTGGATCTCTGGCAAAGGAAGCTTGCAAAATTGTACATCCACAGCAGAAATCAGTGTGTAGAATTCTCAAAATGATGAAAATAAATATACCATATGAACCACTTATAACTTTCCTAGACATATGCACAATGGACTGAACATACTCCTTCAAAAATATTTTCTCAACCATACTCATTGCTATTCTGTTCACAATAGGTACAAAATGGGAACACCTAAATATCCTTCAACTGATATAGATAAGTGAAATGGTAGGCACAAAAGCAGATAGAAATATAAATGGCTATATTGATTTAGGTAACTCAGAAAACAAATATCACATGTCCTATCTACTCTGAAGCATGTAGCTCTAGATCTTCAGTTGTGAGTATTCACTCTACTGTGAAAGAAAAGAAAGATTGTCATGACAGATTGGGGACCAGCCCCAGCAGTTGATAGTTTCCAGAGAAAAGGGAAGGATAAGGTGGGGCAGAAATGACTCACACATGGTTGTCCAAAGAAACTGAGAGTCTTGACTGACTGGCAGTCAGAGTACTTTTTTTTTTCAATGCAGTTTATTCAGGAACCTTGAACAATCATCTGACCCTGGGGAAAGCCAGCCCACTTTAAATAGCCTCTGGGTAGCCAACCTCAGCATGCCACGTGGGCAATGCAGATAGGTCCACATACATGGAAGCAAGCCAGATCCTCAGCCTTAGCCAAATGTGGAGTTGTTTGTGACAGAGAGCACTCACCATCGGGAAGGTGGAAGGCGGAAACCAGCTCCATCTTTCAGGCGGTATGACTCTCTTCAGACAGAAAAGGGATTTTGGAATTACAGCTGCCATTGTTACTGCCATCTCATTGGCGGCTGTTGGAGCTACCACCACGGAATTAGCCATGAGTCATACTGGGCAGACTGCTCAGACCCTGAATAACCTTTTAGCCAATGTAGCTCATGCCTTAGATGTACAAAAAGGAATTAATGCTCAACTAAAAGGAGGTTTAATGGTGTTCAATCAGAGGTTTGACCTCGTGCAGGAGCAAACTGATACCCTATGGCAAATCGCTCAACTTGGCTGTCAATGAAAGTATGCTGGACTTTGTGTTACTAGCATACAACATGAGAATTTTTCCTGTGCTGCAATTCTGTCTAAACAATTGTCAGAGTACTTATTTATTTAGACAGATTTCAATAATAAAAGATGGATTCACATTGTTCTAAAACATAGATTATATCCCTTTTTGTCCCCAGACCTGTGTTTTAACTGTCTCTTGGTCATAAATTTAGTCATCATTGATAAACCTTATCTTTTACTATCATTTTTCTTCATCAATACCATAACCTGACATTTTTGAAAATCTGGAGGCATATTTGCCACAGCCTGAAAGCCCATTCTCAGGTTGGAATCATTCCCAGATTCAATGGCAATAGATAGAAAATCTTTAAACCAGCTTGGGCATATGGCTTTGTCCCAAGAAATATATTATCAAATTTTAATGGACAGCCTCAAGAGAAACAATTTAGGCCAAAGCAGCAACAATCATTATTCAGTTCCTGGCATAATGTAATGTCTATACCTCATATCTTTTAGAATTTATTTATGTGCTAAATTAAGTATTCTTTCATTACTTTGGTCATACAACATCACAGTGATACTGTACAAGCTGATATTTCTAGGAAAATGAGGTCCTAATACCTCACTTTTAAAATAGTTTTTACAAAACATTCTTTGTCGATCATTATAGACCCTAGTGTAGGTGAAGATGTCTCCAGCCGTTCATTTACAGCTCCATAAAGTCATTGAGGGGCATACCATATGTAGCTCCTAATCTTATATGCCAATTAATCGCCTGAGGATACAGCAATATGAGATATTTAATCTCAATTGCTATCAACTCTCCTAGCACTACAAACTTTGGTTGCCTTTTTAAGAGTATGTTGTTCTGATTATTTTCTTCTTGAGGAAGCACAGGGGTAGATTTTGCAAGACTATCTTGGAGCTGAAGTCTCATAAGAAGTTTTCTGCCATTTTATGTGAGTTACAACTTCCATGAGGAAGACATTCATGTAGGGCCAGATAATTGATATTTCCCCTAAATATGAGAGGAGCAGTATGATCAGGATTTTTCTGGGGAAGCTTAGAAGCAGTACTCCAGGGTGAAGGCATAAATGATTCATTAAAAAATTTCCCATTGCTCCAATGCCCCCAGGGTGTCCATGTAATGAAAGCCCTCTAAGCATGTAGCAAGTGGAGATCAAGACCAAGCCTGATAAATAGCATGAAGGCTATTGTAACATTCAGCTCCTCTGTACTTGATCTTTGTCAAATAGCTGTGCTGACTTCATGGCTTTAACTGTATATGAACTTTGGTGAGGTTTTAATCCATTTGGAGGTGACTTTGAGAGAAAATAAGCACCTGTTTCTATGTTTCTACATATATACATCTAGTTTGGTCAGCACCATTTATGAAGATTTTATCTGTTTTTCCAGTGTGTATTTCTAACTTTCCAGTGTGAATTTCTATTTTTTGTTATAGTACTAGTGCATTTACATAATCAAATATTACTCAGACATTTAAAAAATCAAATCATGAAATGTGGAGGTAAATGCACCTTTGCAGGTAACTGAGGGTGAGAAAACCAAGACCCCAAAAGAGAAATATGGTATGTATTTGCTTTTACATATAAATTAGTTGCAAGATGTATGATATGCAAGCAACTGAACATAATACCACAGGGGATACATAGAGATTAAGAACTGGAGGGGGGAGGGGCAAGATGGCGGCGCCGGGAGGACTCTCATTCTGAGCAGCAGCACAGCAGGATCAGCACAGTGACCAGCAATCAGAACTCTCGGCCATAAAACACAGTCATTGTGTTTCCCAGGTGAGAGGATACCCCACGGTGGGGGATTCAATCAGCTTTTAACTCACCCGGCTAAACCGCGGAAGAGATCCCGGTTCCGCCAGACGCTTGGCTGCCGGCCGCCAGCCCCAGCCCCAGCCCCAACCCAGAGCCACAAGCCAGTGTCTTTGGTCACAGTCCCAGACTGAACCGTGTGCACCACACTATCAGAGACTGGAATTTTCAGTCGAGAGATAACCCCAGGGTACAGAAAACGATTGGGACCGGCCTTAGGTCACCCAGACATCCCCTGGAAAAGACTCGGGCGGGTTCCACGGGCACCCCAGGAGCCAGCCCGGAGCCAGAGCCAGGGACCCAGGTTCCGGCACAGAGCCCTGCCTGCCTGCGCGCCTGATTCGCAGCGGGAGATAGAAACGGCGGGTCTGATCTCAGAGCACTCAGCTCACCCCCAACCTGAAAAGGTCCCCGGAAAATTACCCAGATTAGGGAGGCATTCAGGCTCCCAAAAGCCGCAAAGGCAGACACAGGCAGTTTGTGCGCACCAGACAGCTGGCAGAGACTGAGCCGCCATCACACAGCTGTGCTCCAGGCACAGGCAGTTTCTGCAGCCAGCCAGCTGGCGGACACTGAGCAGTGTGCACCAGGGCAAAAAAAGACACTGGGAGTCCGTGTCTCCAGAGAATCCACGGGGAAGGAAGGAAACTGTACTGACCTAAACCAATTACCCAATCCTTCCCTAGAAAAAGTCTAGCAGTCTAGAGGGGCCGAAGCGCCAGCACTCAGCTGTGCTCCAGACACAGGCACAAAGAGTTGAGGCGTGCCTGATATCCAACTGGGTCACAGCAGCTGATCATTAAATTTACAACAAGAAACCCAGAAACAGGGCAGCTGACCTCAAGACTTCCCTGGGTGAGAGGAGAACCCTCTCGACTAACAAAGACCACAGTTACCACTCAGGTCTATATCCCTGAGGTGAGCAACTCCTAAAAAAACACCAGCCATCCAGGGACTATACCCAAAAAGCTGAGGAAGACATCCTTCAGGAAAAACCAGCTTTCTGCAAAGGGGAATCTCTCCACCACAGGATCCCCAGGAACCACCAGAAAATAACCCCAAACACCTAAGATAACACAATGGGTAGAGGCCAGCGTAAAAGCTCAAGTAACAAAGGACAGAGCAATATGGCATCTCCAGAACCCAGTTACCCAGGGGCAAGTAGCCCTGGACACCCCACCATAACTGAAATCCAAGAAGATGACCTAACAAGTATGCTCAGGAAGATGATAACAGAGGAAACAAATAAGATTCGTAAAGACATAGAGGAAGATAAACTCAAACAGAATATTGCCATCTGTAAAGAAATAGAGGAAGCGACAGCCAAACAGTTTATGGCCTTTAGAAAGGAAATGCTTAAAACACTGAATGAAATGATAGAAACAGAGTTGAAGGAACTAAAAGAAAAACAGGAAAGTACAATCAGACAGGTGAAGGAAGTAAACAAAACAACTCAAGACCTGAAGATAGAATTGGAAAAATTAAAGAAAACACAAATGGAAGAAATAATGGAAAGGAAGAATCTAGGGAAGAAAACAGGAACTACAGAGGTAAGCATAACCAACAGACTACAAGAGATGGAAGAAAGAATCTCAGGTGTAGAAGATACAATGGAAGAAATTGATCTATCTGTCAAAGAAAATGTTAAATCTGAAAAATTCCTGACACAGACCGTCCAAGAAATGCAAGACAATATGAAAAGACAAAACCTAAGAATAATAGGTATAGAGGAAAAAGAAGACTCCCTTCTCCAAGGCCCAGAAAATATTTTCAACAAAATCATTGAAGAAAATTTCCCCAAGCTAAAGGAGAGGCCAATTAGAATACATGAGGCCTACAGAACACCCAACAAATTTGACCAGAAAAGAAAATCCTCCCGCCACATAATAATCAAAACAGTAAGTATACAGAACAAAGAAAGAATACTAAAAGCTGCAAGGGAAAAAGGCCAAGTAATATATAATGGCAAACCCATTAGAATCACACCTGACTTTTCAACAGAGACTATGAAAGCCAGAAGGGCCTGGACGGATATCATGCAGACCCTAAGAGAACACAGATGTCAGCCCAGGCAAAACTCTCAGTCCTCATAGATGGAGAAAACAAGATATTCAATGACAAAAACAAATTTCAACAATACCTACGGATATCATGCAGACCCTAAGAGAACACAGATGTCATACCCCGCAAAACTCTCAGTCCTCATAGATGGAGAAAACAAGATATTCAATGACAAAAACAAATTTCAACAATACCTACAAACAAATCCAGCATTACAGAAGACACTGGAAGGGAAAATACAACCCAGGAAAACTAGCTACATCCAAGAAAACACAGGAAATAAATAACCTCAATTCAGTAAAACAAAAAGCAACCAAGCACACAACCTGATGACCACAGCCAACATCAAAATCAAGAGATCTAACAGCCACTGGTCACTAATCTCTCTCAACATCAATGGACTCAACTCTCCAATAAAAAGACACAGATTAACAGAATGGATACGTAAACAAAACCCAGCAATCTGTTGCATACAAGAAACACATCTAAGACACAAAGATAGACATTACCTGAGGGTAAAGGGTTGGAAGACGACTTTCCAAGCAAACGGACCCAAGAAGCAAGCAGGAGTAGCCATTCTAATATCTGATAAAATAGACTTTCAACCAAAATTAATCAAAAGAGATGGGGAAGGACACTTCATACTCATCAAGGAAAATTCCACCAGGAAGACATCACAATCCTGAACATCTATGCCCCAAATACAAGGGCACCCACATTTGTGAAAGAAACATTGATAAAATTTAAAGCACATATAGATCCCCACACATTAATAGTGGGAGACTTCAACACCCCACTCTCAACAAAGGACAGGTCAACAAAACAGAAATTAAACAAAGAAACAATGTCTCTGACAGAGGTCATGAATCAAATGGACCTAACAGACATTTACAGAACTTTACACCCAAACAAAAAAGAATTTACCTTCTTCTCAGCACCTCATGGAACCTTCTCCAAAATAGACCATATAGTGGGTCACAAAGCAAGCCTCAACAGATACAAGAAGACTGAAATAATCCCATGTATCTTGTCTGATCACCATGGAATAAAGCTGGACCTCAACAACAACAGAAATAGCAAACAGCCTACACACACATGGAAACTGAACAACTTGTTACTAAATGACAGCTGGGTCAGGGAAGAAATAAAGAAAGAAATTAAAGTCTTTCTAGAAATCAATGAAAATGAAGACACAACATACCCGAACTTGTGGGACACAATGAAAGCAGTGCTAAGAGGAAAGTTCATAGCACTAAGTGCCTTCAAGAAGAAATTCAAGACAGCTCATTCAAGCACCCTAATGGCTCACTTAAAAACCCTAGAAAAAGAAGAAGCAGACACACCAAGAAGGAGTAGACGGCTGGAAATAATCAAACTCAGGGCTGAAATCAATCAATTGGAAACAAATAAAACAATTCAAAGAATCAATGAAACCAAGAGCTGGTTCTTTGAGAAAATCAACAAGATCGACAAACCCTTAGCCAGGCTAACTAAAAGGAAGAGAGACACCACCCAAATCAACAAAATCAGAAATGAAAAGGGGGATATAACTACAGACACTGAGGAAATCCAAACAATCATTAGGACTTACTTCAAAAGTCTATATGCCACAAAATTTGAAAATCTAAATGAAATGGACAATTTTCTTGATCGATTTGACTTACCAAAGCTGAATCAGGACCAGGTAAATCAACTAAATAGTCCTATATCCCCCAAAGAAATAGAAGCAGTCATCAAAAGTCTCCCATCCAAAAAAAGCCCAGGACCAGATGGCTTCAGCGCAGAATTCTACCAGACCTTCAAAGAAGAGCTAACACCAATTCTCTTCAAACTATTCCACAAAATAGAAACAGAAGGAACATTACCAAACTCATTCTATGAAGCCACAGTCACCTTGGTACCTAAACCTCACAAAGACTCAACTAAGAAAGAAAATTTCCGGCCAATCTCCCTTATGAACATTGATGCAAAAATACTTAATAAAATACTTGCAAACCGAATCCAAGAACACATCAAAGATATTATCCACTATGACCAAGTAGGCTTCATTCCAGGTATGCAGGGGTGGTTCAATATACGGAAATCCATCAATGTGATCCACCATATTAACAAACTGAAAGAAAAAAACCACATGATAATCTCCCTAGATGCTGAAAAAGCCTTTGACAAAATCCAACATCCATTCATGTTCAAAGTATTGGAGAGATCGGGGATACAAGGCACATATCTAAACATAGTAAAGGCGATATACAGCAAGCCTATAGCCAACATCAAACTGAACGGAGAGAAACTTAAAGCAATCCCACTGAAATCAGGGACAAGACAAGGCTGCCCACTCTCTCCATATCTCTTCAACATAGTGCTGGAAGTCCTTGCTAGAGCAATAAGACAGTTGAAGGAGATCAAGGGGATACAAATTGGAAAGGAAGAAGTCAAATTATCACTATTTGCAGATGATATGATAGTATATGTGAGTGACCCCAAAAACTCTACCAGGAACTCCTACAGCTGATAAACAACTTCAGCAAAGTGGCGGATACAAAATTAACTCAAAAAAATCAGTAGCCCTCCTGTATACAAAAGACAAAAGGACTGAGAAAGAAATTAGGAAACAACACCCTTCACAATAGCCACAAATGACATAAGGTACCTCGAGTAACCCTAACCAAGGAAGTCAAAGACTTGTATGAAAAAAATTTCAAATCTCTGAAGAAAGAATTAGAAGAAGATATGAGAAGATGGAAAGATCTCCCATGCTCATGGCTTGGCAAGATTAACATAGTAAAAATGGCCATCTTACCAAAAGCAATCTACAGATTCAATGCAATGCCCATCAAATTACCAACACAATTCTTTACAGACCTGGAAAGAAAAATTCTCAACTTCATATGGAATAACAAGAAACCCAGAATTGCTAAAACAATCCTCTACAATAAAAGATCTTCTGGAGGTATCTCCATCCCTGATCTTAAGTTGTACTATAGAGCAACAGTTTTAAAAACTGCATGGCATAGAAACAGAATGGTGGATCAATGGAACCGAACAGAGGACCCAGAAATAAACCCACACACTTATGGACACCTGATCTTTGACAAAGACGCCAAAACCATACAATGGAAAAAAGATAGCATCTTCAACAAATGGTGCTGGTCTAACTGGATGTCTACATGTAGAAAAATAAAAATAGATCCATACTTGTCACCCTGCACAAAACTGAAGTCCAAGTGGATCAAAGACCTCAACATAAAACCAGACACATTAAATCGGCTTGAAAAAAAAGTGGGAAATACCCTAGAACTCATTGGTACAGGAGACAACTTCCTGAACAGAACACCAACAGCACAGGCTCTAAGAGCAACAGTCAATAAATGGGACCTCATGAAACTGAAAAGCTTCTGTAAAGCAAAGGACACAGTCATCAAAACAAAGCGACCACCTACAGATTGGGAAAGAATTTTCACCAACCCGTTATCTGACAGAGGACTCATATCCAGTATATATAAAGAACTAAAGAAGCTGAAAAGCAGCAAACCAAGTAATCCACTTAAAAAATGGGGAACAGAGCTGAACAGAGAATTCTCTGTAGAGGAATACCGAATGGCAGAGAAGCACTTAAAGAAATGCTCAACCTCACTAGCCATTAGGGAAATGCAAATCAAAACAACCCTGGGATTTCACCTTACACCCATGAGAATGGCCAAGATCAAAAACTCAAGTGACAATACATGCTGGAGAGGTTGTGGAGAAAGAGGAATCCTTCTCCACTGCTGGTGGGAATGTAAACTTGTACAACCACTCTGGAAATCAATCTGGCGCTTTCTCAGACAACTAGGAATAGCGCTTCCTCAAGATCCAGCCATACCACTACTGGGCATATATCCAAAAGAGGCTCAAGTACACAAAAAGGACATTTGCTCAACCATGTTTGTAGCAGCTTTATTTGTAATAGCCAGAAGCTGGAAACAACCCAGATGCCCCTCAACTGAAGAATGGATGCAGAAATTGTGGTACATCTACACAATGGAATATTACTCAGCAATGAAAAATAAGGAAATCATGAAATTTGCAGGTAAATGGTGGGATATGGAAAGGATCATCCTGAGTGAGTTGTCCCAGAAGCAAAAAGACACACATGGTATATACTCACTCATATAGACATACAACATAGGACAAACCCACTAAAACCTGTGCATCTAAAGAAACTAAGCAAGAGAGAGGACCCTAACTAAAATGCCCAATCCCCATCCGGAAAGGCAAAGAGGATGGACATCAGAAGAAGAAGAAAACAGGAAACAACCTAGGAACCTACCACAGAGGGCCTCTGAAAGCCTCTGCCCTTTATCAAAGCAGATGCTGAGCCTGATGGGCAACTGTTGGGCAGAGTGAATGGAATTTTAGGTAAGAACTGGGAAAGAGTAAGAGCTGGAGAGGACAGGGTCTCCACAAGGAGAGCAACAGAACAAGAAAATTTGAACACAGGGAACTTCCCAGAGACTCATACTCCAACCAAGGACTATTCATGGAGATAGCCCAGAACCCCTGCACAGATGTAGCCCAGGGCAGTTCAGAGTCCAATTGGGTTACATAGTAATGTGAAGAGAGACTGCCCCTGACATAATCTGATTGGCCTGCTCTTTGATCACCTCCCTCTGGGGGGGAGCAGCCTTACCAGGCCATAGTAGAGGACAATACAGCCACTTTTGATGTGAACTGACAGACTAAGATCAGAAAGGAGAGGAGAACCTCCCCTATTAGTGGACTTGGGGAGTGGCATGCAAGCAGAGGGAGGAGGGAGGGTGGGATTGGGAGGGGAGGAGGGAGGGACTTATGGGGGGATGCAAAATGAATAAAGTGTAATTGATGAAAAATTAAAAAAAAAAAAAAAAACTGGAGGTTAGGGGAGGCAGAGATTTCTCCATAGGAAAGGGAAACAAAATACTTGGTACAAATGGAAGGTGGGCCAAAAAGATAGAATTGACAGGGATTGGGAAAGGAAGAGGGCAATGAAAAGGTAACATGAGGAAAGACATGTAAAATTAAGGGTCATTTGTTTGGTACAGTGGACACCTAATGCAATAGAAGCTTTCTCAAATATATATATTTATATATATTAATATATATATAATGTATATTTATATATATAAATATATATTTAATATATACAGATATATATATATTTAATATATATATGAAGCCAATATAAATGTATATATTTAAATATATATATATATAAATATATATATATACATATATATGAAGCCAATATAAATGTATATATAAATATATATAAATAAATATAAATATAAATGTATATATATACATATATATGAAGCCAAAATAAATTCATATATATACATGTATATATATATATATTATTTATATACATATATATATATATATATATATATATATATATATATATATGAAGCCAATATAAATGAAATCACCACACAAGAAGAAAGTCCCAACTGGAAATCTCTTGGCACTAAATTAAGCATCCAGTACTGGTAATAGTTTATAATTAACTGAGGTATTGGCCAAAGTAGTGTGATTGCAATGCCAAAACAACACAGGCTTTTGCCAAGACTATAGTCTGCTCTTTACAAACTGACCACAATGCCCTCTTGCTGGAGACAACACTTACACTTAAATGGAACATAGATAAATAGAGCTTGTGCCTACAAAGAACCATCACACTTACATTCTAGCAACATTGATATGGGAAGTATTCTGCGACTAAAAGAGGAGAAATATAAACACTAACCCAGCTACCAAACTTTTGAACTATAACAATGTTCTCCCTGTAAGACATATTAGTGTGAGTTGTAGGAGTAAACACCAATCTATAGTTTGACTTAAGGCCCACTTCACATGATGGAATCCACACCTGACCCTGGTTTATTGATCAAGAAAAAGAAATTACACAGCCCATGGTTCTGTGGGAAAAGCAAATACTGCATTCTACTGAAAGTAATAAAATGACCATTGACACCATTCTGCTATACTCATAGACCAGTATCTTGTTCAGCCATCATCAAAAAAATGTCATCCTGCATCTGATGGAGACAAATTCAGAGACCCATAGAGAAAATAGACAGTCAGTGAGAGAGAGACCTCAGAATATGCCCTTCAGGCTCTTCAGTAATTCAGCCAGAAGAGTGTAAGAACCAGAAAGGATAGAGGATATCAAAGAACAAATCACTATAAATTAAGAGGACAGAAGAATATATAAGCTGTTAGAGACAGAGGCAGCATGCACAAGGCCTTTAATGTTGTCCCTGGCCCTATCTCTAACTGATAAGTGTTTGCAAATTAAAATTTAGTTTTCTCCAAGGTACACTCATTGTATCCAAGGGACTACTCTTAACTGTACTTTTAAGAGTACATTCCAAAAGGAAGATGGCAAAAAATTTCACTCACTG
The DNA here is from genome assembly GCA_036365155.1 of Meriones psammophilus. Classification (NCBI taxonomy): domain Eukaryota; kingdom Metazoa; phylum Chordata; class Mammalia; order Rodentia; family Muridae; genus Meriones; species Meriones psammophilus. The sequence goes on along the minus strand of JAEOAE010002314.1, from coordinate 151,608 downwards.
GCAAGTTTGGATTCTCATTTAAAATTTTTATCATAGTTTTTATTTTAATTTGCTTAAGATTTTTTTTCCTATTTTTAAAGCTACTTGTCCTCTGTGTGTATACCATTGTTTCAAGTTTAATATTTTATGAGATTCCTGCATATGTGTACAAGTGTACATCTTTTCCCACCTTGGGCTCTTTTTCTTTTGCTTTTTTTTCTACTTAGATGTGTTTGCTTTTTTCTTTTTGCTATTTTATTTTCTTATTATGTATTATAGCCCTCTTTGTTTTAAATGAGGGTGAATTTAGACAGGATAGAAGGGAAGAAGGGAAAGAGTTGCGAGGATTAGAGGAAGGGAAAAATTTAATCAGGGTGAGTATATGAGTAAAGTGACTATTTTGAAAAGAAAAAAGGAAGAGGAGAATGAAGAAAAAGAAAAAAAAGGAGGAGGAGGAGCAAGAAGAGAAGCAGGAGGAGAAGGACTAGAAGATGAAGATGATTATGAACAACAAGAAGAAAAACAACAACTGGATAATTGCATCAAAAGAAATGTTAAATAGCCATGCACAAAAGATCCAGAATATTTAAAAAGTGCAAAAAATAATTTATGAACAATAGAAATAGAGGAAGAAGACAAAACTCACATCAAAATCCCAGAAATATTTTCAGCAAAATAATAGAATATATCCTTAACCTGATGAAGAAGGGGTAGCCTATAAAATTACAAAAAGTATAGAAAACAACAAAGCATACCAGAAAAGAAATTGTGCTCAGCATATAAAATCAAAACCCTAAATGTAAAGAAAATTATATTAAACAAAGAAGGTATATTAAAAGTTGCAAGTTGAAAAGACTAAGTTGCATATAAAATTCAGGCTCATTAGAGTAACTCCTGATCTCTTAAGAAAAATTCTAAACCTAGAATGGGTGAGACAGATTGTATATAATCTTTAAGGGATCCTTATTACTATATCCAGTAAACTTTCAATAATAAATGGTGAATAAAAATATATTGCACAATTAAACCAAATATGAGCAGTATCTCTGTAAAACTCCTTCACTATAGAAGCCAATCAAAGCAAAACTCCTATCTAAAAATGTTAACCACACCCAATGAAAGAGAAAAAGTGAATAATCCCAAGCATCAAATAAAAAGAGGCAACCCCCACACATCATAAGTACAAAATAAAGGGAAATAATAAACATTGTTCATTGAAAACTCTAAACTTGGATGTTCAATTCTCCAACAGAAAGACAGGAAATAACAGAATGGACTAGACAAAAATGTTCATTCTTCTGCTGCATCTACGGAACACTCTTTACCATCCACGTTAGATAGCATTTTTGTGTAAAAGGATGGAAGGAGACAGTAGAAGAAAGTGGACCAAGAAAGAAGTTTAGAGGAACTTTATTTTATACAGTTCACACACAAAAAATACCTAAAATTCTTGAGTCAATTTAAAAGAAAATATATACTGTACACACTGAATGAGGAGTTCTACCATTATCCACATAAAAACAACAGATGACTTGGGCAGGTCCAGCACACATATATACTCATGTTTACTGAAACACAGCTGACTGTGTGCTAAGATAGAATACACCTGATTGTCCTGAATCACATCAGTGCAAAATATTATATTATTCAATTTTTTTATTCATAGTAAACATGTACATTTGTTTTTTGAGATTTTAATATAATCACATTTTTTTCTCATTTCTCTGTTCCCCATTACAAAATCTCCCATACAGCCCTCTTTTGGTTCTTTCAATTTCAAGTCTTGTGTTTCCAATAACTACTATTACATGTATCATGCATTGTGTGTGTGTGTGTGTGTGTGTGTGTGTGTGTGTGTGTGTGCATGTGTGTGAGAGAGAACATTTAACATTTTAAGAAAGGCAATCATTTTACTTTGAAATTGTGGATGAACTAAAAATGTATCATCAAAAATTGTGACCTTAGCTAGACGCAGAAATCAAACATTGTATGACTTCAGTACTAATTGGGCTAAAAGAAGTCAGTACACTGAAATAAGAACTGAAAAGTCAGTATTAGAGCCTGAACATCAGGGTGTAGTGGCATGACTTGTCAAAGAACATATTTAAGTGACAAGAGGAATAATTTAAAGAAATATCTCAGGGTACATGCATAAGAGTTATTACTAATAGCTTACATTGTTTACTTGAGAAATATTCTGTATATATTTTTTAAATCTCAATAATCAAAATGTTATAATTACTGTGTAAGAGATATTAATTTATTTATATATTATTTATTCTTCCATCAATTTTTCTTCCATTTTCACCCTCCTGAGTTTTGAGTAAACATTCTTTGCTCTTTTGAAAATTCAAGCCACTTTTTCATAAACTATTTTTACACACTTAATATATCAAAATTTGATTTGTAAAATATTTTATAATATTATAATACTAGGAATACATAACAAAACCACTGAATTTTATCAAGGGTATTTATTATATACAGGAAAAAGGAAAAATGTGAAGAGATGAAATACTATTCTTTCTAGTTGTTTTTAAGAGACAGTTGCCTGAGTGCAGCCATTTCAGGAAAAAAAACACCTTACTTTTTTTCTTTTTTATTGATTATTACAATTTATTCACTTTGTTTTCTGGCTGTAAGATCTTCCCTCATCTTCCACCAATTACAACCTACCTCCCGGTTCTACACCTATGCCCCTCTCCTAGTCCACTGATAGGGGAAGTCCTACTTCCCTACTGTCTTATCCTAGCCTATCTTATCAAGTCTTACCAAGAATGGCTGCATCTTCCTCTGTGGCCTGGCAAGGCTGCACCTTCCAGGAGTAGGTTATCAAGGAGCCTGCCACTGAGTTCATGTCAGAGACAGCTGCTGTTACCCTTAAAAGGGAACTCACATGGAAACTGAGATACTTATGAGCTACATCTGAGCAGGGGTTCTAGGTGTTCTTCATGCATGGTCCTTGGTTGGAACAGGACCCCCTGGGCTCATATTTTTTGGCTCAATTGGCCTCCTTGTGGAGGGCCTCTCTCATCCAGGTCTTTCTATCTCCTGAATCTTCCATATTATTCCATGCTCTCTGCCCAAAGTTTGGCTTTGTGTCTAACCATCTGCTTCAGTACCCTGCTAGGTAGATTCTTTCAGAGGCCCTCTATGGTAGGTTCCTGCCCTGTACCCTGTTTTCTCCCATTACTGATGTCTATCCCATTTGCCTTTCTAAATGAGGATTAAGCATCTTCCCTAGGATTCTTCCTGTTGCTTAGATCCTTTAGGACTATAGATTTTAGTATTTTAATCCTACATTATTTGACTAATACCCACATATAAGTGAGGATATACCATGAGTGTCTTTCTGCTTCTGGATACCTCACTCAGAGTGATCTTTTCTAGTTCAATCCATTTGCCTGCTGATTTCCTTGTTTTTAATTGCAAAATAGTATTGCATTGTATAAATGTGCCACAATTTCTATGTCTATTCCTCGGTTTGGGGACATCTAAGTTGTTTCCAGATTCTGGCTATTATCAGTAAAGCTGTTATGAGTACAGTTGAACAAATGTCCCTATTGTATGTTTGATAATCTTCTGAATATATGCCCAGGGTTGGTATAACTGAATATTCTAGTAGCACTATTCATAGTTTTCTGAGAAAGCACCAGATTGATTTCCAAAGTGGTTGTACAAGTTTACATTCCCACCAGCAATGGAGAAGGGTTCCCTTTTCTCCACATCCAGTCCAGCTTGTGTTGCAGATGATGTGATAGTATACATGAATAACCCTAAAAATTCAACCAGGAAACTCCTACAGCTGATAAACAACTTTAGCAAAATGACTGGATACAAAATTAAAATTAAAAAAATCTGAAGCCCTCCTGTATACAGAAGACAAATTGGCTCAGAAAGAAATTAGGGAAACAAAACCCCTTCACAGAAGCCAGAGATAACATAAAGTACATTGGTGTGACTCTAATCAAGCCAGTGAACGACTTGTATGAAAAAAAAAAGAACTTCAAGGAAGATATCAGAAAATCTCCCATACTCCAGAATTGGTAGGATTAACATAGTAAAAACGGCCACTCTACCAAAAGAAATCTAAAGACTCAATGCAATTTCAATCAAAACACCAGCACAACTCATTACAGACCTCCAAAGAACAATTCTCAGTTTCATATGGAAAAACAAAAAACCCAGAATTGATTTTAAAAAAATGCCTGCACAATAAATATTTTCTGGAGGTATCTTCATCCACAATCTCAAGTAGTACTATAGGGCAACAGTAATAAAAAATGGCATGGTACTGGCACCTGTACTTTAAATCTTAAAGGGGTGTGCATCTACTCATTAATCATTTTTATTAAATCATATCAAGAAGCTGAGGAGAAAAACAAATATAAGGGAATCAACTGCTGTCTCAGGTTTAGACCCAGTTTGCGGGTGCCCAGACAGCCAATGCTACCTTGGGCTATTGTTTCAGCTCATCAACCTTAAAATATCCCTGGATTTACTATTAATAGTGTACTTTTCTTAACTTTAAATTGTTCTCTAAGATTTTTTACATCAGAGCCAAACATCTTCCCTGACCTTGTGAAACAATCTATTTTTCCAAATTGTTTCTAAGTATAATGGTCATTGCTAACAATCTATATCTATGGCTTCTTTCAAGGACAGTGGTTAATTCATTAATCTGCTCCAGTTAACATGTGAAAAGAGATCAAGCATTGTTAATTTTAAATGTCAGTGATATTGCCCAGTGAAGAGCTAGAAGGCTTTCTTAAAGTTTTCATACAACTCATGTTATAAGGATTATGGACATCATAAGGGCAACAAGCAGAGATATGCTACATAAGAACACAAAGTCATCTGGAAAATCAGTTTTTGAGATTATGCTTCTTCAAGACAAACTCATCATGATTATGCTAACAGGGGAGCCACATTCCATGAGTTCTACAGCTGTTCTGCTGTTGCTCCTGCATGGCGCTTGACAGAACTAGGTAGCCAAAATAGTTTGCCTATATGTGTGTGTGGGCGTAAGGTTATCTCAGGACCTGGGAAGGAGAATTCAGGGTATTGCATGGGCTCTACTAGCCTGGATGGCCAGATAACATGGAAGGACTGAAGGATTTCTGAGAGAAAATGGCAGGTGGGTTTGATTTGATATGTTAACTAGGAAACTCTGCCATTAGTTTCAGGTTTGAATCCTACTTCTATGGTAACATAAACTTCAGAGAGAGAATCATGGTCTCCATTGCATAATGATCTTCAACTGAGCTCACAGGGAAAAAAGGTGACAAAGACAAAGATTCTGTTTTTCTTTTCTTTCTATATATCTTCTTTCCTTTGAGGGAGTGCAGTTACCCAAACTAGACTCAAATTTTTGCTGTTTTGCTTTGTTTTCCTTACTATATTTTATTTTATCAATTGTTTTTATTTTTCACAATTTATTCACAATTTATTCATTATATATGCTGATTGAAGGTCACTCCCTCAACTCCTACTGGTCCCTCCCTCCACCTTCTCCCATCCCCTTCCCGTAGACTACTCAAAAGGAGAGTTCCTCTCCCCTGCCATTCACCATTACATTATCAGAACAGTACTCAGCTATTAAAAACAGAAAAATAACATTTCTGCTTGTATTTATTTTCCATGGGCCACTGTACTCACCTTAGAAGATTTCATACCATGAAGCTTGCCTGCAACCTTACCTTGAACTAAACAGTAAGTATAACTCATTTTAATGAGTCCCAACCCAAGATACTGTTTGATTGACCATCTCAAATCCAGAAACATGTGAAATTTGAAATGCTATGCAGTCTGAAATATTTTATCACAGGCATTTCAGAGAATGTGATTCTCTTGCTACCTGGAGGGCTGTTTCCCACCAGCCCAGGAAGGCATGAGGGGCAGAAGATGAGTAGTATAAAGCTTGGAAAGCTCGCGAGCATAACAGTGGTTAGCCACTCTGGGAACCACCTCAGAAAGTAAGTTCAACTTTAATTCCAGAAAACAGAACACAGTGGCTTATATCCCTTGGGGAGTACCTGGGATGCTACAAGCATAGGTGTAGACAATTGTTTAATACTAGGAAATTCAAGAATGCTGGATTTGCATTAAACAGCACATTCCTATTATATGAATAAGAAGAATAAGAACACAGAACTATTTGAAGGGAGGGGAGAGTTATCAGGGATCTGTGTCAAAGGCCATCTATCAAATTTGATTGGTGGTTTCCATGTCTAAAGATACTCTCCAGATGAAGTCAGGCAGAGAAAACGCACCCTTGACATGGTTACCCATCTAGGCCAGAAGCAGAGTCATACATAGAAAAAAAAGTGATTTTTTTCAATACTACCCCTGGAACAATAGGTATATATACACAAAGAAACTTCTACAGGCTACCACTCTTGTGATACTCTCAGAGAACGTCCTGGCTGGTGAAAGTTCATTTCCTACATATTCATCCACTGAACTAAAAGTTTCTTGTGTAAAGTGAGGCAATTGAAAACACTAACTGTTGAGAATCAGGATTATCAATAAGTCTTCCATAAACACCTTATCATATAATACTGTTGCGTGTAATTCATATTCACTATCCATTGTATTCTTTTAAAAAATGAGTTTATTTACTTTACATTCCAATCTAAGTCTCCCCCCTTTCACTCCCCAATTACTCCCCTCCATTCCTATTGCCTCTATTCCCTTTCCCCTTCAGGAAAGTGAGGTCATTTCCATTGAGCTAGTTTTACAGTTCTGTTGCATCTCAGTGGACCAAAGTACACAAAGGGCTTTCCACCTTGCTTATAGTCACAGAATTCCTCTCCAGTAAGGATAATTTTATAATGATGATGACGACTCTAGATTTGTGCAAGGCCTCACTATTTTAACACATTCATAAGTTCTCTCAAGTACGAATCCTTTCATGATGATGAAGATTGTACAAATATAGAATGGTTTCACCATGTTAAAAGCACTCATAGGCTCTGTCCATTAGGATTTCTTTCATGAGTTTGAAGATGATTCTGAAGTGCAAAAGTTTATTCACATTGGATGCAGTCAGACAGCTTCTTTCCAGTATGTGTTCTTTTATGTATTAAGAGATGTTATATGCAAAGGCTTTGCCACATAATTATATTCATATGGTTTCCCTCCAGAATGTGTTGTTGTCTTAGGAGATGATTGTTACATGCAAAGAATTTATCACACTAATTACTCTCACCAGGCTTCTCTCCACTGTGTGTTTTTTCATGTTTCTGGAGACTACTCTGTTGTGCAAGTGCTTTATCATGTTGAGAATACGTATAAGGTTTCTTTCCAGTGTGTGTTCTTTTATGGCTTAAGAGAGTACTGTTTTTTGCAAAGGCTTTACCACACTGATTACATTCATAAGGTTTCTCTCCAGTGTGTGTTCTTTTATGGCTTATGAGAGCACTGTTTTGTGCAAAGGCTTTACCGCACTGGTTACATTCATAAGGTTTCTCTCCAGTGTGTGTTCTTTTATGCCTTACTAGATGACTGTTTTCTGCAAAGGCTTTACCACACTGGTTACATTCATAAGGTTTCTCTCCAGTGTGTGTTCTTTTATGGCTTAAGAGAGTACTGTTTCGTGTAAAGGCTTTACCACACTGGTTGCATTCATAAGGTTTCTCTCCAGTGTGTGTTCTTTTATGCCTTACCAGATGACTCTTTTCTGCAAAGGCTTTACCACACTGGTTACATTCATAAGGTTTCTCTCCAGTGTGTGTTCTTTTATGGCCTATGAGATGACTGTTTTGTGCAAAGGCTTTAGCACACTGGTTACATTCATAAGGTTTCTCTCCAGTATGTGTTCTTTTATGCTGTATGAGCTGACTGCTTTTTGCAAAGGCTTTACCACATTGATTACATTTGTAAGGCTTCTCTCCAGTGTGTGTTCTTTTATGCCATATGAGAACAGTGATATAGGGGAAGGCTTTCCCACATAGAGTGCATTTAAAGGGTTTCTCTCCAGTATGACTGCTTTCATGCCTGCAAAGAAAATTGGCACATGTGAAAGATTTACCACAGTCATTTCATTACACTAATAAATATATTTATCTATATGATTAAATTTCATAATTTGGTCTAATGGTAAAGAAGAATCAAATTTTAAAGTTTTATCACTTTATTTACATTCATGGTATTCCCCTTCATTATGGGTATTTTTGAAGATCCCTATGATGGTAAGAGCATTTGTTACGTGGATCACTTTTATAGCATCATTTTTCTATAAGAGGTTTTCTCCTATATATGAAGAGTATTGTAAGAATTCAGAGTTTTACCACAGCAATCCCATTTACAAATTTTTGTACTGTATGAATGATACTTCATTTACAAAGTGAGCCAAGACAAGCAAAAGTTCCAAATTCCTAGTATTCATAGGTATTTTCAGCAATATGAGTTTGCTGATGAATTCTCAGTGAAGTTGCAAAACCAATTAACAGTAACCATTTATCACATTCAGAAAATTTACTCACAGTGGGGACTACTACCAAATCAATTGTTCTTGGAGAAAGACAGGGACACTGCTTCTTTCAATAACCCTATGCTCATGTGTCTTAGAATCATTTTGACATATGATATACCAGTTTAATTTACAAAACTAATAAAGATTCCCACATTGAATTAACACAGTTTGTTTTTGTTCATCATAGACATGTCATATAGGGATTAAGGTTTCTCCACAACAATATTCTTGATTCTCATAAGCTGCTCCTTTCACTAAACTTTACAATGTTACTGCACGAAAATTAGTAACACTGGTTCTACTATGTAATTTTTGCTTATTAGAAGGTTTTGGACACATACTGATCACCATTTCAGTGTGTACACCTCTTAAAATCAGGATGCGAGGCGAAACACTGCACTCAGGGTCAGCCGCTTTGGACCCAGAGAAGAGCATGTCTGATTGCATGCGGGTTGATGCCCCAGGTCCCGCCTCTGAAAAAAAGGTATCAGACCGGTCTGATGCTCTTTGGGTGGATGACACCTAAATGAACATCGGTACAAAGTCCCAATTTATTTCTAATATCAGAGATCAGACCTCTACTCTTGTCTGATGCGTCTAAAACAAAAAGGGAGAACTGTAGAGAGCTGCGGAATGCTATGCCTTAAAGATGGAGCTGGTTTCCGCCTTCCACCTTCCCGATGGTGAGTGCTCTCTGTCACGAACAATTCCACATTTGGCTAAGGCTGAGGATCTGGCTTGCTTCCATGTATGTGGACCTATCTGCATTGCCCACGTGGCACGCCTGGGTTGGCTACCCAGAGGCTATTTAAGCTGTGGGCTGGATTTCCCCGGGGTCCGAGGATTGTTCAAGGTTCCTGAATAAACTGCATTGAAAAAAAAATATTTGAGTAGATAGAATGAGGCTAAACAGATTGGCAGTTCAAATCAGTAGCTGTAATGTCCATATGATTCAAATGGTATTTTTGTTACAATATTATTTTATTTTCTTCTATCTTAGGGGAGTGCCTTGTAAACACAAATCAGATACCTGACATTGAAGTACATGGAATTATGAGATTTTAATGATCATCAGTACACTTAAAGCAGTGCTGTTTTTACACTGTTGCTTTTATTTAAAACTTCCAGGACAAAGCCATGTGTGCTGGTACATGCCTTCAATTCCAGCACTTGTTGAGGCAGAAGCAGGCAGATATGTGTGATTTTGAGGTCAGGCTGGTCTAGCAAGCAAGTCTAACAAAGTCACAGATACCCAGAAAAAAATCTATTTCAAAAAGAGAAAATAAAAAGCAGCCAATATACAAAAACAAACAAACAAACAAAAAACACCAGACTTCCAGGACACATTAAAATTTAAGATTTATATCTGTATCAACATGCACATAAAGTTACCTTTTATTACTTGTAGAACTTTGAAAATGTTCTTCAATATTATGTTCATCCCAATTGTAGCCTAAAATATAGTACGAGAAAATATATATTATTGGAAATATCATGTTATTATTAAGGCAAAACTTAAATCACTATCTTCTGTGACCCTTAGAACCATGCCTGATTTATTTACCTCATTCCTCCTCATTCTTAATTGGAATTGCAGAAGAGGATCAATAACAAACTAAAAGTTGTCTCTTTATTTTAAAAGTGAAAGAAAAATTGCAGTCTTACCTATAGCAGTGAGGTTTTCACAGGTCTCTAGCATCACATCTTTGTAGAGTTGCTTCTGGGAAGGTTCCAGCAAGGCCCACTCTTCTTGGTTGAATTTCACATGCACATCATTGAAGGTCACCGAATTCTAAAATATGCCATACATTTGTACAACAGAAACAGTGGCAACAATATAATTTATACTTCATTGTCAATATAATCATATAATTCTACTGCTTCTTCAATTTATTTTCTGACACAGAAGTGCGAATGTTATACAGTTGGGTGCTGTGCATGATGTGAAGTAGGGGAGATGAAATAGCCTAAAGGTTAGATTGAAAAAAAAAAAAAAAAAAAACGTAGGCGTGCTTCAAAAACCTGTGTTTCATCAGTTTGTAAGACATGAATATAAAGTAGCCATTAGTTGGGTTCTTGATCAATCTATGAATCATCTTCAGTTACTTGGGTGAGTAGGTCAGGGCCCTGTCATGAGACAGGTGGAAGGACAAAACACAGTAATGATATTTTATATAGCAACAAATGAGATGTGTTGATCAGGGGACACTGAACAGATGGGTAACATCAGTCAAAAGACAACATGGTACTGAATATTATGTTTTGACCAGGGCTTAGGGATGTGGCATATCAGTATGTGAAGAGGAGGGCTCATATATTTGTGGAAGGGAAAGTGGACTACAGTGAATACATGGATAAAAATAATGTGAGTGGCAAGCAACAACAATCATAGCCAATAACACCATATTTCTGAGTGACCAGACAAAAGAAAAGGAATAGAACACGTGATTATTCTTTGATCATTGTTTTGTATATCCTCCTTACTAAATAATGTAATCTGCAGATTAAAAATAAAGATTAAAACTTTTCTATTAAAAAAGAAGTGTTAATGTTATCACTAAGTCATTTTAGAAGAAAACAAGTTTTAACTGTATCATATCTGAAATTTTTGAATAGGATATAGCTTTGGAATTGACATGGCAATTAATGTGGACAAAGACAAACAGACAGAAGAGTGTGAAATAGAGAGACAGAGACCCACAGGGAGAGAAATTAACAGATGAACAATACTAAGTATAGATCAGAGAAATTTATTAACAGTTACTAACTACAAAAAATGGTGGACAAGCTGGGTGTATTCTGTCTTGCCTTCAATTCCATCACTCAGGAGGCAGATGCAGGTGTATCTTATTGAACTGGATGTCAGCATTATCTATTCAAAGAGTTCTAGGACAGCCAGATCTATAAGTAAGACAGAGCCTCCCCTAATAGTCAAATCAAACAAACACAAAATATTGAAAGAACTCAGAGGTCTTTACTGAAGCTTCTACAAGGAATTATACATTCACTCCTGTTGTATATTTATTTTCCAGAAATCTGCACTGCCCCAGCTTAAACTGCAACATTAATGATGTCTTACTAAAAGGGAATGCATGTTTAAACAGGTAAAAATAGAAAGATGAAAATATTAGCAGTGTAAATAATGATCATAAATAAGCAACATAAAACAGGAGAGATGGCTCAGCAGTGAGGAGTTCTTGCTGCTCTTTCAAATAATTGGGCTCAATTGTCAGTGATTACCTGGGACCCACTACTATCAATTGCTATAAGTTCATGAGTTCTGAAGACATCTTCAGACTACTGTGAGGATCAGGCACACAAGAGATGCACATTCAGGCATACAATCAAAATACTCATATTCAGTAAAAATTAAAAATAGATCCTAGTTGGGTTGATTGCACACTGTGTCTGATAAGCTGGGTAGCAGAGACTGCACAGTGACCAATAGTTGGATCTGTGGGCCCCCAAACACCACTGACTGTGTTTCCAAGGTAAGAAGAAAACCAATGATGAGGGAAACAACTGGGTCCAACCTCAGAGCACCTAGCTAATCTCTGGGAAAGTTCCTGGGATGTTGCAGTAGGAATGAGGTTTTCAAACAAATGAACCCAAGAAGCAAGCAGGAGTAGCTATTCTAATTTCTAATAAAATAGACTTTCAACCAAAATTAATTGAAAGGGATGAGGAAGGGGGGAATCCAAGATGGCGGTGCCAGGAGGACATTGTGTCTGAGGAGTAGGACAGCAATGTTGGTACAGCAACTAAAAGACTGAACTCTGGGCCCTAAAACAACAGTTATCCTGTTTCCCAGGTGAGAGGAAACTCCACGGTGTGGGAGTCAGTCAGGTCCACTCTCAGGTCACTCAGCGAAAACCCAGAAGATATCCCGGGTTGCAGGATACACCTTTGTGTCCTGTTAACCTTTCCTGACTAAATTATGTTCTCCAGGGCACCAGAGACTGGGAGCCCCAGTCTAGAAAAGAAAAAGGGAAGAAGAAAGCAGGACTGACCTCAGGTCACCCAGTCTATCCCTGGAAAGGTCCTGCAGACCGGTGGGTGCACAGCTGTCAGGCCTGAGTCTGCCGCCAGCTGCTAGCCCTGCATGCCCTACTCTCCATCACAGAACTGTGTGCCCCAGGACACTAGAGGCTGGATTTTCCTGTCTGGAGAAAACCCCACAGGCAGGGAAACAACAGGTCCCAGCTTAGAGAACTCAGCCAATTCCCCCCCACACACACTACATCCAACATACACAGGAACATTCTTGGAAAAGTTCTCAGCTTCTTTCCCAGTCACCAGCTTGGAGCCATCATTGGCAAGTGCCTACGCATTCTACACACCACGTCAAACACCACAGAATGAGTCTTCCTACTGGGAGAAAACCCAAAGGTGGGGGAAATATCTGGCCCTACCTCAGGACACCTAGCTCCAGAAAAGTTTCTGGTTATCCACAGGCTCCATACTATAGCCTACTGCTCTACACATGAGAGGGGTGCTCACCTGCCACTGATTACCACTTGGGTACTGGGGCACAGAGGTCCAAAATGAGACCTAAAGAAGCCTGGGTTCCCTGAGATCAACCCCAGATACTGCTCCAAGGGACAACCAGTTATCCCTAACTAAATGGACCAAGCCACAGGGAACTCAGGTTACAGCAGCAGCTCACTAAATTTACAGCAAGAAACCCAGAAGCAGGGCAGCTGTCTCCAGAACTTCTCTGGGTGAGAGGATAGCTCCTTTTACTAACAAAGACAACAATTACTACTCAGGTCTGTACGCCTGAGATGAGCTGTTGCAATTCCTGAAAAACACCTGGCATTCAGTGACCATACCTAAAAAACGGAGGAGAGCTCCTTTGGGAAAAATCATCTTCCTGCCAAGGGGATTCCACCCACCACAGGATTCCAGGAAGTACCAGAAACTAACACCCAACACCTAGAATATCCCAATGGGTAGAGGCCAGTGTAAAAGTTCAACCAACAAAAGACAAAGCAAAATGGCATCTGCAGAACCCAGTTATTCAGGATCAAGCAGCCCTGGATACCCCAGCATAAAGACAATTTCAGGCCAATATCCCTTATGAACATTGATGAAAAAATACTCAACAAAATACTTTGCAAACCCAATACAAAAACACATCAAAGGTATCATCCACTACAACCAAGTAGGCTTCAGACCAGGTATGCAGGGGTGGTTCAATATGCAAAAATCCATCGATATGATCCACCATATTAACAAATTGAAAGACAAATAAACACATTATAATCTCCTTAGTTGCTGAAAAAGCATTTGAAAAAAAAAATCCAGCATCCATTCATGTTTAATGTATTGGAGAGATCAGGGATACAGGGCACATACCTAAACATAGTAAAGGCGATATGCAGCAATCCTATAGCCAACATCAAGCTAAATGGAGAGAAACATAAAGTAATCCCACTGAATTCAGTGACAAGGCAAGGCTGCCCCCTCCCTCCATATCTCTTCAACATAATTCTCGAAGTCCTTGCTAGAGTAATAAGACAATTAAAGAAGATCAAGGGGATACAAATGGGAAAGGAAGAAGTCAAAGTATCCCTATTTGCAGATGATATGATAGTATAGCTAAGTGACCCTAAAAATTCTTCCAGGGAAATCCTAAAGCTGACACTTTCAGCAATGTACCTGGATACAAAATCAACTCAAAAAATAAGTAGCCCTCCTGTATACAAAAGACATAAGGGCTGAGAAAAAATTAGGGAAACAATACCCTTCACAATATTCAAAAAGGACATAAAGTACCTTGGTGTGACCCTAACCAAGCAAGTCAAAGACTTGTATGAAAAAATTTCAAGTCTCTAAAGAAAGAAATAGAGGAAGATATCAGAAGATGGAAAGATCTCTCATGCTTATGGCTTGGCAGGATTAACATAGTAAAAATGGTCCTCTTACCAAACGCAATCTACAGATTTAATGTAATTCCCATCAAATTACCAACACAATTCTTTACAGAACTTGAAAGAAAAATTCTCAACTTCATATGGAATAAGAAGAAACCCAGAATTGTTAAAACAATCTTCCATAATAAAAGATCTTCTGGCAGTATCTCCATCCCTGATCTCAAGCTGTACTATAGAGCAACAGTAATAAGAACTGCATGGTAGTTGCATAGACACCAACTAGTGGATCTATGGAATCGGATAGAAGTCCCAGAAATACACCCACACACTATGGACTCCTGATTTTTGACAAAGTTGCCAAAACCATACAATGGAAAAAAGATAGCATCTTCAACAAAATGTGCTGGTCTAAATGGATGTCTACATGTAGGAAAATGCAAATAGATCCATATTCATCACTTTGCACAAAACTAAAGTTCAGGTGGATCAAAGACCTCAGTATAAAACCAGACATACTAACCCTGTTAGAAGAAAAAGTGAGGAAGAGCCTTGTACTCATTGGAACAGGAAACGACTTCCTGAACAGAACTTCAACAGTACAGGCTCTAAGAACAACAATCAATAAATGGGACCTCATGAAACTGAAAAACTTCTATAAGTCAAAGGAAACTGTTGTCAAAACAAAATGACTGCCTACAGATTGGGAAAGGATCTTCACCAACCCTATATCTGACAGAAGGTAAATATCCAGTATTTATAAGGATTTCAAGAAGTTAAACACCAACAAATCAAGTAACCCAAATTAAAAAATGGGGTACAGAGCTAAACAAAGAATTCTCAATAGAGGAATATAGAATTGCAGAGAAACCCTTAAAGAAATGTTCAACATTCTTAGTCATCAGGGAAATGCAAATCAAAACCACCCTGAGATTTCACCTTACACCCATCAAAATGACTGAGACAAATAACTCAAGTGACAACTCATGCTGGATAGGATTTGGAGAAAGGGGAACCCTTCTTCATTGCTGGTGGGAATGTAAAATTATACAACCACTTTACAAATCAACCTGA
This sequence comes from Meriones psammophilus, assembly GCA_036365155.1. Lineage (NCBI taxonomy): Eukaryota > Metazoa > Chordata > Mammalia > Rodentia > Muridae > Meriones > Meriones psammophilus. The sequence continues at coordinate 136,206 of JAEOAE010002314.1, read as the reverse complement.
CACTTTCTCAGACAATTAGGAATAGCACCTCCTCAAGATCCAGCTATACCACTCCTAAGCATATATCCAAAAGGCGCTCAAGTATACAAGGACATCTGCTCAACTATGTTTGTAATAGCTTTATTTGTAATAGCCAGAAGCTGGAAACAGCACAGATGGCCCTCAGTTGAGGAATGGATACAGAAATTGTGGTATATCTATATGATGGAATATTACTCAGCAATGAAAAACAAGGAAAACATGAAATTTGCAGGTAAATGGTGGGAAATGGAAAAGATCATCCTGAGTGAGGTATCCCAGAAGCAGAAAGACTCACAGGGTATATACTCATTCATAAATGGATATAGGATATAAAATATAAGATAAAAATACTAAAATCTGTACACCTAAGTAAGTTAATCAGGAAGGAGTATGCTGGCTAAGATGCTCAAACCCCACGCAGAAAGGCAAAGAGGATGGACATCAGATGAGGGAGAATACAGGGACAGGACATCCATCTGAGCCTACCACAGAGGGCTTTTAAAAGGCTCTACCCTGCAGGATGTCAAGGCAGATGCTGAGACTCATAGCCAAACTTTGGGCAGAGTTCAGGGAATCTTATGGAAGAACTGGGAGATAGTAAACCTGGGGAGGACAGGAGCTCCACAAGGACAGTAACAGTTCCAAAAATTCTGGGTACAGGGGTCTTTTTTGAAACTGATACGCCAGCCAAGGACCACTCATGGAGATGGCCTGAAACCCCTGCACAAAAGGTAGCCTATGGAAGTTCAGTATACAAGTGGGCTTCATAGTAATGGGGACAGGGACTGTCTCTGACAGCAACTCATTGGCCTGCTCTTTGATCACCTCCCATTGAGAGGGGATCAACCTTGCCAGGCCACAGAAGAAGACAATGCAGCCACTCCTAATGAGACCTGATAGACTAGGATCAGAGTGAAGGGGAGGAGGACCTCCTTTATCAGTGGACTGGGAAAGGGATAGGGGTGTGAAAGATGGAGGGTGGGATTGGGAGGGGAGGAAATAGGGAGGTACAGGTGGGATACGAAGTGAATAAACTATTATTAATAAAAATTTTAAAAGAACACAATAAAATGTTGAAAGATTTTTTAAAAAAACTATGCTGTTACACATACTTTGAAACTTTGAAAATATTGCCTGATATCAGTTATTGCTCCTAAATAAAATAAATAAATAAATAGATAGATAGATAGATAGATAGATAAATAAATAAATAAATAGAAATGAGGAAGGATACTTCATACTCATCAAAGGAAAATTCCACCAAGATGGCATCTGTATTCTGAGCAACAATGCCCCAAATACAAGGACACCCACATTTGTAAAAGAACTATTAATAAAACTTAAAGAACATATCAATCACTGTACATTAATAGTGGGAGAGGTCAACATGTCACTATCATCAAGGGACAGAGCAGTGGAAAGGGACTTAATCTAAGAGATAATGACACAAATGGATGGCATGAATCAAATGATCCTAACAGATATCTAGAGATTTTTTTTTAACCCAAACAGAAAAGAATCTATCTTCTTTCAGCACCTCATGGACCCTTCTCCAAAACTGAACATACAGTAGGTCACAAACCAGGTCTCAACAGATACAATAAGATTGAAATATTATCTTGTATCCTATCAGACTATGATGGACTAAAGATGGACCTCAACAATAACAGAAATAACAAAATGCCTACACACATGTGGGAACTGAACAACTCCCTACTCAATGAAATCTACGTCAGGGAAGAAATAAAGAAAGAACTTCCTACAATTCAATGAAAATGAAGGTACCTCATACACAAACTGCAATGAAAGCAGTCCTAAGAGGAGTTTTAATAGCACTAAAGGCCTTCATAAGCTACTGGAGACATCCCATACAAGCAACTGAATGGCACACTTGAAAGCCCTAGAAAAAAGAAGCAGACACACTCAACAGGAGTAGACTACTAGGACTAATCAAACCCAGGGCTGAAATCAATAAATTAGAAACAAAGAGAATAATTCAAAGAATCAACAAAACCAAGAGCTAGTTCTTTGAGAAAACCAAATATATAGACAAACTCTTAGCCAAACTAAGTAAATGACAGAAAGACACTATCCAAATCAACAATGTCTGAAAGGAAGAGAGAGAGATATCAGACACTGAGAAAATCCAAAGAACCATTAGCTCTTATGTCAAAAGCCTATATGCCACAAAATTTGAAAAATCTAAATGAAATATACAATCCTCTTGTTAGATTCCACTTACCAGAGTTGAATCAAAATCAGGTAAAGATATTAAATAGTCTTATATGGCCTAAATAAATAGAAGCAGCCAAAATCCTTCCACCACCACCACCACCAACAACAAGAACAACAAAAGCCAAGGGCAAGATGATTTCAGAGCAGAATTCTATAAGACCTTCAATGAAGAGTGAAAACCGATATTCTTCAAATTATTCCACAAAATAGAAATGGATGCAACATGACCAAATTCCTTTTGTAAGACCACAGTCACCTTGATAAATCCTCAAAGACCCCAAAAAAGAAAGAGATCTTCAGACCAATCTCTTTTATGAACAATGGTGCAAAAATACTCAATAAATTAATGATAAACCAAATCCAAGAACATACCAAAAATATCATCCAACATGACCAAGTAGGCTTCATCCCAGGCATGCAGGAATGGTTCAATATATGGAATCTTGATCCATCATATAAATAAATTTAAAAAAATCACAGGATCATTTCCTTATAAGCCAAAAAAGCATTTGATAATATCCAACAGTGATTCTTGTTTAAAGTCTTGGAGAGACTGGGGACAAAGGCACAGATATAAAAATAGTAAAGTCAATGTACAGCAATCCTATAGCTAACATCAAACTAAATGGAAAGAAAGTTAAATCAATTCCACTGAACTCGGGGACAAGACAAGGCCACACATTCTCTCCAAATCTCTTCAATACAGTACTCAAAGTCCTATCTAGGGCAATAAGACAACTAAAGGAGATCAAGGGGATACAAATTGATAAGGAAGAAGTCAAAGTATGGCTCTTAACAGATGATATGACAGGTAACAAAAGTGACCCCAAAAATTCTACTGTACGGAACTCCTACAGTTGAAAGTGGTTGGATGAAAAGTTAACTCAAAAAAATCAGTTGCACACCTGTATGCAAAAGACAAATGGACTGAGAAAGAATTAGGAAAACAACACCCTTCACAATAGGCAGGAAAAAAAAAAACTGACTTATCTTGGTGTTATCCTCAGCAAGCCAGTGAAGATAGAAATATCTCTCATGCTCATGGATCAGTAGGTTCAACATAGTCAAAATTGCCATCTTACCAAAAAACAATCTACAGATTCAATGATAATTCCCATCAAAATATCAACACAATTCCCCCTGGACATTGAAAAAACAATTCTCAGCTTTATATGGAAAAATAAAAAACCCAGAATAGCTAAAATAATCCTGTACAATAACAGATCTTAAGGAGGTATCACCACCCCTGCTCTCAAGCTCTACTATAAATCAATAGTAATAAAAACTGCATGGTACTAGAATAAAAACAGACTGGTGGATAAATGGAATTAAAGTGAAGGCCCATAAAAAAACCCACACACCGATGGACATTTGATTTTTGTCAAAGAATCCAAAACCATGCAATGGAAAAAGGACAGCATCTTCAACAAATGGTGCTGGTCTAACTGGAAGTCCACATGTGGAAAAATAAAAATAGATCCGTATTTATCACCCTGCAATAAACTAAAGTTCAAGTTGATCAAAGACTTCCAATATAAAACCAGATACGCTAAATCTGTTAGAAGAAAAAGTGGAAAAGAGCCTTGATCTCATTGGCAAGAAGATAACTTCCTAAGCAGAATACCAAGAGCACTAGCTCTAAGATCAATAATTAATAAATAGGATCTCATGAAATGAAAAGATTCTATGAAGAAAGAACTTTGTGAATAGAACAAAATAACAGCCTACAGCCTGAGAAAGACCTTCTCCAACCCTACAAACAACAGAAAGCTCTATAAATAGCTCTATAAATAACAAACAAAATATATATAGAGCTCTATAAATTAAACTCCAACAAACCAAATAATCACTTTCAAACTGGGGTACAGAACAAAACAGAGAATTCTCTACAGAGGAATATCAAATGGTGGAAAAACATTTAAATAAATAGAATCTACATCAGAAGTGACTGAGGAGAGGGAACAGGATGAGAGCCTAACATACATGTCCTCTGAAAGGCTCTACCCAGCAGGGGATCAAAGCAGATGCTAAGACTCACAGCCAAACTTTGGGTAGAGCACAGGGAATCATAGTAAAGAGTGGGAGGATAGAAAGACCCAGAGCTGGCAGGACCTCCATAACAAGACCATCAAGGACAACAAATCTGGGCCCATGGGGACTTGGAGAGATTGATGCACCCACAAAAAACCCTTCATGAAGAGGACCCAGACTGTTTTTCAAATGTAGCTGATAGGCAGCTCAGTCTCTATGTGGGATCCATAGTAAGGGGAGAGGGTGCTGGCTCTGACATGGACTCTGTTGTCTTCTATTTGATCACTTCCCCTTGGTGGAGGGGGCATTGCTATGCCACAGAGGAAGAGGATGCAGGAAGTCCTAGTGAGATTTGATAGGCTGGGTTCAGATGGTAGGAGAGGAGGGCTCCCTGTATCTGAGATATAGGAAGTGGGATAAGGAGGAAAGAAGAATGGAGGGTGAAACAAGGAAGAGACAAGGGAGAAGACTACAATTGGGATGTTAAGTGGATAATTTTTTTTAATTTAATTAATTTATTTATTACAATGTGTTCACTTTGTATCCTTGCCATAGCCCCCTCCCTCATCTCCTCCCAGTACCACCCACCCTTCTTCTTCTCTCCCTATGCCATTTCTCTACTCTCCTAATGGGGGAGGAACTCCTTCCCTTCTAGCTTATCAGGTCTCATCAATGATGGCTGCATCATCTTCCTCTGTGGCCTTGCAAGGCTGCACCACCCAGGAGGAGGTGATCAAAGACTTGAATTCATGTCAGAGAATAAATTATAATAAACAAATTTAAATTAAAAATAAATTAATAAATTAAGTGTGAATAAAGCAAACAAAATAAAAAATACAACAGGTAAGAAGAATGTCACACAACTACAATTCAATGACTCAGAAAGCTCAAATAGTGTTAGTGTCATGAATAAATGCCATCCTAAGAAATTAAATATACTCCCTGCCAAATTTCAAATGCAAAATGTGGATGAAGATCAACACAATAACCTATGCTTGCATATACAAAACAAAACAAAATAAATACCTAAAACTCTATATTCCATGCTCAGCAGCCAATGATGGTGATGTTGATGCCAAGCATGTTGGCCTAAATTTAAGCCCAACACTCAACTGGAGTTAGAGCTGTAAGTTCAAAACCAGCCTGGTCTATATTCAAACTTTCAGGAAACATCCAGGAACTCTGGGACATTATGACACCACAAAACATGCTGATAATCAGATTAGAAGAAGAAGGATGAGATCAAAGGTCCAGAACACATTTTCAACAAAGTCGTACAAGAAAAATTTCTTAACCTAAAGAAGAAGATGTCTATCAAGGCACAAGAAGCATACAAAATACCAAAGACACTGGACCAGAAAAGAAAGTCCTCTTACCAGAGAATAATCAAAACTCTAAATATACAGAACAAGAAAGAATATGAAAAGCTGCAACTGAAAACAAACAAAAAAAAACCAAACTAACCAACCAATCAGACAAACCAAAACAAACAAAAACCAACCAAAAAACAAAAAAGGCAGATCTATTGGAATTAATCCTGTATTCTCAGTAAAAATGCTAGAAGTTGAAGGGCTTAGACAGAGTGCTTCTGACTCTAAAAAACTGCAGAAGCCAACACAAATTACTAACTATGCCCAGAAACTTTCAGTCACCAAATGGGGAAAAAAAGATGTTCCATAAAAAGGTCAATTTTAAATAATATGTATCTATAAATATAGCCCCACTCAAGGTGCTAAAACCACCACCACCACCACCACCACCAAAATAACAATCACTGTTCAATGATATCTCTTAATAACATCAACCCAAATTCACCAATAAAAAGACACAGACTCACAAAATTGATGATAAATTAGAATCCAACCTTCTAAATACAACAAACACAGCTTCACATCAATATAGATATTATCTCAAGGTAAAGGATTGGAAAAAGATATTCTAAATAAATGGACTAGAGTATCAAGCTTGTATAGCAATTTTAATATGTAACAAAACAGTTTTCAAAAAAAACTAATCAAAAGATGGCAAAAGACATGACATATTAAAATAAAACATCCAGCAATATAACATTTTAATACTTAACATCTATGCCCCCAACCTAAGAGCACCCAAGTTATAAAAGAAACACTTCTGCAGCTTGCATCACATCCTGGCCCTCATTAACCGATAGGGGAAGACTTCAATATATCACTCTCACCAATGGACAGGTCCTCCTGACCAAACTAAACAGAGAAATGCTCCAGCTAACTAACATCAAAAAACTAAATTTACCCAAATAATGTTTACAGAGCATCCACCCAAGCACAAAAGATTGTTCCCTCTTCTCAGCAACTCATATATTGTTCTCCAAAATTAATGATATAGGTGAACAGTGGAAGTCTCAAAAGATATAAGAAACTTGCAATAACCTCCTGCATCCTATCAGACCACAAAGGTTTAAAGCAGCACATCACCAATAACAAAAACAATAGAAACCTTACAAACTTATAGAAACTGAACAACTCTCTACCGAATTAAAAAAAAATGGATCAAAACTGAAATAAAGAAAGAAATTAAAGACTTTCTAGAAGTCAATGAAATGAATACACAAGATATCAAAAATCATAGTACACAATGGAATTGTTGACCAAAAGACAGTTCATAACACTAAACAATTTCAGAAAAAATAATCAGAAAGATTTCTTAGTAGCAACTTAACAGCATACCTAAATACTGTAGAACAAAATGAAGTAAACAAAACTAAAAGGAGTAGACAATGAGAAACTACTGAACTGTGTCTTCAGTGGTAAAACTGAATGTTTCCACAGGAAAAGAAAGGTAGATCCTATCGAAATTGATAATGATTAGATTTGAATAGTAGAGATCTTCTGAATAAGCAGAGGTAACTGTTCATGAGAGAGCTTGGTCATTGAGTCCAAACAAACTTATAAAGACTAGTGATTTCTTCTTAAATAAAAAAAGGATGCTTTTGTTGTTTCATATTAAAAACAGTTAAGAGGTTTAAAATGTTTGAAGGAAATTCAAAGGTATAAACTTGTTTGAGTTGGGATAATTTGGAGTGAATATAACATATTTGAGCAGCGTCGTGATAGACCATGCATTTAATCCCAGCAGAGACAAGCAGTTCTCTATTAATTAATTGTTTTCTAAATTCAGGAGTTACAATGACAGGGTGTTGGTGGTTTATAGCATAGCCCTAATCCCAGCATTTGGGAGGCAGAGGCAGGCACATAGGATTTACATTTATTCCACTTAAAAGCTACTTGTAAAAGACTGGCTGAAAATCAAAGTGAATGTCCTTTTTTATCTAGAAATAAATACAGTTGAAGGTATATTTGTAAACTTTCAAAGATTTTTTTAACTTAAATTGAGAGATTATACTTTTTCTATTTCCAAAAACCATTTTGCCCTATCAAAGATATAACTGCCTGAAAAGGAACTATCCTCACCCCAGAAATAGGTATGGGGCAGGGTTTTGATTTTATCTTTTCAGGAGAATAAAATCATCCAAATAAAGAATATGGAGTCCACTGGACACATGAAACTTTTAAAGAAAAAGGACAGATCACCAAAAGATTATGCCCAAAGAAAAGGAGTAAACTGGCCAAGTGGTATCACCCACCTTCATGTTGTCTCCTCTGCCTTCTACAGACATAAGTGCAAATTGTCTTTATGTGCTTGCTAAAGGACAATCCGAAATCTCTATCTCATATCAGAAAGGCCACCTGGTAAGAAACAGAGGAAAATAGAAAAATAGGTGAAGATTCTATTGCTACTAATCTCATAATCTTCTGGCATGATGTACCTTCTGTACTCACCACAAACTTCAACAATCAAGAGAATGTACAGTATCTGTGAGAGAAAAAAACCAGAAACATAAGCCTAAAATATAGTCAAGTTTACATAAAAATACCTGAGGAAACTCTAACATGAAAAATGTGCACTGGACCAGAGATACCTTTGATTTTTAAATTTAATACAAATTAAATAAACACAGAACTCCTACAAGGCAAACTTAAAGTGACACCTAAATTGTTGTATTTCTGACCCTCCAGCTACTACTAATCTCCTTTCCAGAGAGTCTTTTTGCTCTAGAAGTCTCTTGCAAAATGGAGGTGATCATAAAGACAGGCTATGGCTTGCAGTCCATCATGTCCCCTCATGGGTTCAGGTATAGCCCAGCCCTCACCAACACTCACACACAAAACAATGTTGGAGAATAATTTAATATCTGTTTCTTGCTGCATGGATTATGTCATAAGATGTGGAATCTGCCCTATCCACTTACCTAAATCCAGGCACACCTGACACTTACAAAATTTTGCATCTCAGAAAATCCTTTTGAACCCAGGAATTGAATTTTCCTGAATCACACCATTGTGCCCAGTGGTAGTTGAAAGGTAAAAAATAAATTTAAAAAAAAGTAAGGAAGTATTGCTTAATGATGAGTACCACCAATTTTTTTTTACCAGTTTCAAAACTATTTATAAAATTTGTTACACAAAACCATGTGTGGATTATAACATGCAGCATTTCTAGAAATAAGACCTTCAGTTTTCCAATCTATCTATCTAAAGCACAGCAAAAGCAATGCCTGGATGTGTACACTAGATAGTGATACTATAAGCACCACAACTTTCTACTGCCCAAGCCACAGGGTCCCCTCCTCCTTGGACAGTCAACACTCAAGAAGGATCAGAGGACAAGGATCTCTGCTGAAGTCACCGCATGGAAAACAACAAAAGCAGAGTCTGAACCACAGCCCATCTCGGTCAAAGCAGATCAGGCTGTGATAGTTCAGCAGACCTGCTCTGCCTGGCCTGGGAACAATGGCCTCACACTCACCATGGCATGGGCTCTGCTCTCATTCACAGCTCCCTACAGCTACATCAGAGGACAATCCCAGAACAAACCCATAAGCTACCTCCCACTGTTGTTCCTGATTCCTAGTCCCATGCAGACTCCCTCATTAGCTTGGACAATACAGCTGAGTCTCAGGACAGTAGTAGCTCTTCTACCAGTTGATAAAAGATCAAATGATGCAGATAGCAGAGGTATTCTAGCTTTGCCCCAACCCCTAGGGGCTCACAGAACCCTAGTGTTGTTATAAAAAAATGAAAATCCCAATTGTTTGAGTTTACCAATACAGACTCAGGAGCTAGGTACTGGGGAGAAAACCTGCTAGTTCAGAAAGTCAGATAAAGCACCCATCTGACCCTGCTACTCACCTCACATCTAAGAGGAAAAAGCCCCAAAAGCTCACAAGCTCAGATGACAGCTCAGGAGGGATAGACCAAAGAAACCCAAGGCGAAAGGCTTTCTAGCTCAAAGCTCCAAGAGCCCAAAAGCTACCATGCTAAAACTCCTTCCACCTTTACACTCTGTCTTAAATACATTTCAGCTGAAAGTTCCACTTACTCTTTAATCCCTGTCAGCTGGTTTCTTGCTTTGCCTCTTGACCTAGGGTTAACATTATTAAATCCTGTGCACAGAGAGCTTTTGTATTAAAGGTATATTCTAGGGCTGACAGAACTACACCATAATCACCTGTTTACGATAAACAGAAAGTTCTTGGAATTAAGGTTTGTGTTAGGGCTCAACCAGACCAAACAAAACATAGCATTTTACAGTTCACAATCTAAGGGATCACACTGGGATCAAATATCCTGCAACACCCTCATCTTGGAAATTTTTAAAATTTCCAATATACAAAATTTCCAAAATACAATCTTCCACTCTCCCAGGGCACCTGTTTATCTTCCAAGATACAGATCATTTATGTTGCACATTCCATTACGTACTCAGTGTGCAGTGCATTCATCTCTACCTCGTAGATGGGAAGTCCTTCAGCCAAACTTCAGTCAAAGACAAACAGTAACAACTATTAAAGAAATAAGTAGCCATTAACTTGAAAGCAAGGAGTAGTTATTGAGAGCGCAATGAAAATGAAAAATAAAAGAAAAAGAATGTGGCTATTGCTAGATATGTTGGAGTAGAAAGTTTATTATAGGTAGAAGAGAGAACATAGTAAGATACAGGAACTTCTGGGATAGTCTAGGGTTGACATTACCCTGAGCGATGTGTGAAGAGAGGAGAAAGGTGAGTGGAGAACCAGACCAAAATACAGGAAAGTACATGATAAATGAAAAAGACCAGGTAACCAACACAGTTGGAATACATAAGGAAGGACAGCTGGGAGGAGGGCAGCTCAACTTCAGGGTGAGAGATCTGGGTGTGATACTCATACCTTGTAACAGGTAAGGACTGAGAGGTGCTAGGAGGACCTGACAGTCACATCTGCTTTGATTTTTTAAGTAGGCACCTCAACCATTCATCCCAGCTTTTGAGACATAAGAGTAGAGAGAAATTAGGAGGTTGAAACTATTTCATTATAATCTCAAAAATAATTTTTAAAAGTTTAAAATGGCCTTATGGTCCAATATTCTTCAGGGACTTCAGGTATGTGTTAGGAAATATCAATTATTACTCACACCTTTTCTCTTAGGCTGTGCATTTTCAACAGGGGGGAAACATACCTGTTAGGCACTACCACACCACTTTTTCCAGAACTTCTGTGTTGTTTTAACTGGTTCAACTATAGAAATTTGCTTTCCAGAAAAAAGCTCAGCTCCTAATCCATATAGTTGATTTTGTTGTCTGTGAATCCCCCGAAATGTCCAGTTTTCACTTTTACTGACTGTCTAAAATTGATTACCTGACTCATTGCCATCTTCCCTCCTTCCCCTCCCTTTTTGTGTTGTAACTACACCAGCTTCAAAGTAGGTCAGTGAACTCAATTCTTACACAGGTCCCTCTTTATTTGTAATTATCCACCTCAAAAACAAACAAACAAAAACAGGAATATGAGTGGACACTCATTCACTGGTCTCTTTTACTTCACACTGACCAGCCAGGACCCACCTGAAAAGAGTTGCAGGACTATGTTCTAGGCACTGGCAGTGCAGGTTGCATTCAGTGTTTAAATAAAGTGTAAACTACATAACATGTGGAAGGCTGATCTACAGGAGACATTGCTTTAAAGAAAAACAAATAGCAAAGCAGTAGAGAAAAAATGAATGAAATTCTTAATGACTGGGGATTATCAGAGAATATTAACTAATAAGAGACTAGAGCAATGATGCATTAGCAAAATAAAATTTAACAATACCAATAACTGGCTTTTTTTTTTTCCCCAGAGCTGAGGACCGAACCCAGGGACTTGTGCTTGCTAGGCAAGCGCTCTACCACTGAGCTAAATCCCCAACCCCAATAACTGACTTTTTAAAAGATTTCTTTATTTAGTATGTATACAGTGTTCTGCATGCATGTACACTTGCACACCAGAAGAGAGCACCAGATCTCATTATAGATGTTGTAAGCCACCATGTTGTTGGTGGTAATTGAACTCCTGACCTCTGGAAGAGCATCCAGTGCTCTTAACCTCAGAGTTGAAAAGGAAAACACATAGGCATACTGACTTGGAAAAACACAGGCCGTTCTCTTGTAGAGGGAGAGCCATTAGTAAGATACTGTTTGATGTTGTCCCTGGGTACAGTATTAGCTGCTGAGACCTGTAACCCGACAAAGTTTTAGCCAATAGCCTGTATCTCAAATTTGAACTAACAGAACTGTGTCAATGAGGATTGTACATATGGGCATAGAACAGTCTCTTAATTCAAAATTCAATATTCACTAGACAGAGTTACCTCACCTAAACTGTACACCCACCAATCTGGTCTGTTTTCCCTCGATTCATAAATTAATAAATACACATTGGGAAGTTACAAACTAAAAAACCTCACTCTGCCACATTTCTAGATAATCATGGTGAGCAAACATGTATGTTCCAGGTCCTAATCTCTAACAGGCCTGGTTAGCATATTACTTATCTGTGGAGTATTTTACAGACAGCCTTCCATCTGGTAAAATCTAACTAGGACCACTAGTTTCCCAGCAATAGTAAATCCTTCACATCATCAGTTCTACTCTTCTATATCACAGCTTAATATTTGAGTGCTCTCTGACATAGGACATAAACCATTTATAAACCCCCACAAAATCCAAATGGATCTTTTAGAACTGAGAGAACCTACCTGACATCCCCAAAGTCACCAGAAACTAGGCCTAAAAAAGGCACCTAAAGGTCACTAGAATAGTGACTCTACCATAAGGTCAGCAGGAACTAGGCCATGGGTCACCAATTCCAAAAACAAGGTCATAATATTACCTACCCAAGGAACAACCTGAGGATAACCACAAGGATGGGAAGGTATCTCATTTCAAAGAGGGGCATTTGTGCTGAGTACCCTACCAACCTTGTAGTAGAACATTTAATGACACAAAAAATACATAACATTCCTGAGGCCTAGAGATAGCACGCTCAATGTTAGTTATGTTAGCTATCCAATCACTTTGTAAAAAGCTTGCCCTTGCTGAATGCCATCTAATCCTGTAACTGTTAAACTGGAACTTCCTGGTCCTTCCTAAAACCCCAATCAAAACCCCACCATGCAGCTGCTCAGGGCTCTCCTCTCTGATCCAATGTGTTTGTAATGATGGAGAGACCCAGCTTAAACCCAAATAAAACTCTTCACTCTTGCATATGTCATCCGGCTCCTGATGATCTTTGGTGACCCTAAGATCTGGCCATAATATATGGGTTCTCATATTGGATCCCCAAGTCTCACAAGCATGCCGGGCACATGGAGCTGAACAACAACCAGTAAGTGAGCACTCTGTCTATGTCTGTCTGTGTCTTTCTCTGTGTTTCTCTGTTTGTTTGTTTTTTTTTTTTTTTTTTTTTTTTTTTGGGGGGGGACTCGAGGCAAAATGTGTAATCTGTGTCATCAGAAAGGTTAGAGCTGATGCTCTGGACAGCTGTGGGCCACAGGGGGCCTGGAAAATTTTCAGACCCCCCCCCAAAGGGCACATCTGTAAAGGGAGTTGAGCACCGAGTTTTCTGTGATCTCTGGACCTCAGAGAGGATGAATGTGTCCCTATCTGTAAAAGGTGGTAGAGTACCCAGTTCTCTGTGATCTCTGGATCTTTGGAAAAGGACAATGCAGGTAGCTCCTGCAGCACTAATTCACTCATGTCTTACTTTCAGTTTTTCCACTGCAGGAGTGGTGGGATATGCTGTCTGGGTCTGTGTATTTTTCTGCTGCACAAGCAATGGGATCTAGCTGTTTGTGTCTTGTTTAACTGTTTTGTCTCTCGCTGCCATTTTTTTTTGTTGTTGTTGTTGTTGTTGTCTCTGGAACTGACTGAAGACATGGGACAGAATCCTTCTATCCTTTTAGACTTTCCCAATTTAGGGAAGTTTGAGCCATGCTCCACAGGCTCCAGTGAGAGTAGTGAGGATGTGCCAAGAGAGAGAGTATATATATATATATATATATATATATATATATATATATATATATATATATTCTCTAAAAGCTTGCTGAATAATGGTGTTTTAATGTCTTCCTTACATTTCAACTGAATTATTTTTGGGCCCCAAATCTAAACCTAATTCTTCTCAATATTTGGAGGTTTTGCTTGTTTTGAATGTGTGGTTTTATTTCTTAGTTAATAGTGTGTACAGAGTCACTTACATTAGGGTTGTCATAGTTGGGTGTCTAGAAAACTAATGAAAAACAATAAGAAGTACTAATAATGTTAATGACCAAAATGAAAGTAACTAAGTGTTTTGTATAATGATCTCAGATGCTCTTTTCAGACAAGAAATTTTATTATGATTTTTTTTTTCATGAGGCACAAAATGCCTGGTAAGCTTAGGGCATGTTTATAACATTTTATTGAAAACAAGGTTCAAGATGCATCCTGAAGTCATAACATCAAATGATATACAAAGAGGACATAATCAGCGTTGCAGATATGGTCTCCTAGGGATAGGTATGGCAGGTTGCAAAGCTCAGGACATTTTCTGAGGACCTAACCTCCCATAAAACCTATTGAAAATACAGATGATGTCCCAGAAAATGAACATGTACATAAAACCAACTACGTATAAAGCAGGTAAACAGTGAATGTCAAGAGAGGAAACAGGTTAAAAACTAACACCAAATAAATAGCACTGTTGCTGTATCTGTAATTTCTATCTTGTTTGGAAGGCTGAGAAAGGTAAACTGTTAACCCCTGTGTTTAAGGCAGAGCATCTGTATAAAGAAAAGCAATGTTTTGCTTCTCCTGTTCCTTTTCTTTCTCCTCCTCCTCCTCCTCCTTCTTTACCTTGTATATGTGAAGCAAATGTATTCTTAGCTGTATTCCTAGCTTCTGCACAAAACAGGTAGCTACAGATAGTCTTTGCATATGATAAAGCCAGATGCTAAACCTCACTAAAGCTTAAAGGAAGTAATTTTCTATGGGATAAATGAAAGAGAACATAGAGAAGGCAACAGGCATGGAGGAGGCTGTCCTTAAAACAGCAGTAACAGAACAAGATAAAAAGACTTCAGTAGAAGTTTATTACAGTTGATACAATGGCTGGCATTAACAAATAAAATGCTATATGCTCCCATCCTCTAGGTGGGAATTCTTTATTACTATCAGATTATGAAGACTTTTTTAAAGGCATTTACTGTTTCAAAGAGTATTTGTCCTTCCACAGATAGTTACTGTTTGTGAATTAGGTACCCAGTACTGTGCTAAGTCCTGAACACACACACACAAAAATGATTCATGCAAACACTATTCTTTCTCTATAAGTTTACAGTCTTGTGGGGTAATCCACCAAAGACCATGTATAGAAATGTATACATCACTATAAAATCCACTATGAATCCTAAAGAAAAGCAAAGGGGACCTAACACCCTAGAAGAGATAAAGAATACATTTATTCAAGGGCCCAAAGTTGAGAACATTTTAGTTCAGTACAGGAAATGAAAGAAGGCGAATTTGTTTTGAATATAATAGAGAAGAAATTAATAATAATAATAATAATAATAATAATGATTAAAAAGGAAGCCAGAGGGGCTGAAGACATGGCTTAGTGATGAAAAATACTTTCTGTGGGGCTGGAGAGATGGCTCAGATGTTAAGAGCACTGGCTCCTCTTCCAGAGGTCATGAGTTCAATTCCCAGGAACCACATGGAGGCTCACAACCTTCTATATATAATGAAATCTGATGCCCTCTTCTGTCATGCAGGTGTACTTGCAAACACAACATTATATACGTAATAAATCTTAAAACAAAACAAAACAGTCTCTGTTTTTTTTTTTTTTTTTTTTTTTGCCAAGTTCCTACCATATAAGGTACACATGTGGTACACTTATATACATACAAGTAAAATACTCTTATCACTCATCTACGCAAAAGATAAAAATACTCCCATCAAAAAAAAAAAAAAAAAAAAGTCAGCTGGCTGAGTGGCACACACTGGATCTCTTTGAGTTCAAGTCCATCCTGGTCTACAGACCTAGTCCAGTCCAGACAAAGCTGCAGGAAATGCTCTCTTGAAAAGCAAAGCAAAACAACAACAAAACAAAACAAACAAAAAAGTTCATAAATCAAGTGTTGTGACACATGCCTGTAAATGGAGCATCAGGAAGGTCAGGAATGAAGGTCAATCTGGACTATAAGAAACTCTGTCTCAGAAATAAAACAGCAGCAGCAACAACAAAACAGCACAAGAATCTGAGTGTCTAGGATGCTTTGGGACATTCAAGTTCTTTATCTTAATTCTTGGCTACATAGGAAGCTATTGAGGAGTGTATTTGTTTGAATGAAAATCACCCCTATAATCTCATATGTTTGAAAATATGGTCCCCCGTTGGTGGAACTGTTTTAGAAAAATTAGGAAGTGTGATCTTGTTGAAGAGGTGTGTCACTATGGGTGGGCTTTGAGATTTTAAAATCCCACAGCATTCTCAGTTAGCTCTCTGCCTCATACTTGTAGATCAGGGTGTAAGCTCTCAGCCACTGTTATCTCTGGTTCTCTGCCTGCCATTCCTGTCTGCCACCATGGTCCCTGCCATGATGTTCATGGACTTACCCTCTGAAACTCTAGGTACCCAACCGTTTCTTCTATAAGCAGCCTTGGTCATGATATCTTAGCACAGTGATAGAAAAGTAACTAAGACAAGGGGTTTGAAAACAGGAGAGAAATGCTTTGAGGTACATTCATCTCAAAGATCCTTTTGTCCTGTAAAATTAAAAGTAAGATTCCAGAAATTTCAGGCCTGACAGCGCCCTGACCCAGAAGGCAGAACCTACCGGGTGGGGCGGGGGAGGGGCTTGCGCGAGGCGCGGCGCAGGCGCAGTGAGCGCCTTCATTGTCTAGCGCCGTTGCTATGGCTACAGACTCTGAAGGGAAAACGCTGAGCTCCTCCCCGGCATAGTGGACGGAGGCAGCGACGGGAACCCTCTTCTGAGGCGCGGTAGCAGCGGTCATGACTTGGCTAGTGAACTACTTCTTCATGGTAGGCTGAGACCCGGAGAAGCCTGGTAAGGGTGTGGGGCGGGCACCGCCTGGGCACCGCATCCGCCCAACCAGACTCTCCCTCTCCTCCCCCCCGGCCCCGCCTCCGCCCTTCCTAGGCTCGGTCTCCGCCCCTCCCCCACCCGCGCTCCCCCTCCATCCGCGGTCTCCGCCTCCTCCCCCGGACTCAGCCTCCATCTCCTGGGCTCCGCCTCCATCCTCCCCGGGCTCCGCCTCCATCTCCCTGGGGTCCTCCTCCGCCCCGGGTTCCTTCTTCTGCCCCCGGGCTCCGCCTCTGCCCTTCCTGGGCTCCGCATCCACCTCGGGGCTCCGTCTCCGCAACTCTGGGCTGCCTCCTCCTCGGGGCTCCGCCTCCATCCTTTCACGAGCTATGCCAACGCCCTGGGACTCCTAGTTCACATTCCCGAGCTCCGCCCCACACCTGCAGGCTCCGCCCCCACATCCCTGGTCCCCGCCTCCGCCCCTAGGCTCTGCCTTTGCTCTCTCTGAGCGCTCCGCCTCTGCTCCGCCCAGACTCCGCCTCCGCCCTTCCCCGGGCTCCGCCCATGCCCCCGGGCTCCTCCCTGACCCCCTTCTCCCGCCCCGGGCTCCGCTTCTGCCCCAGGCAACAGTCCAGTGAGCTCTGCGGGACGGGGCTTCGTGGCTGGGAGTCTGGGAGGAGAGAGGGTTGGGTCACGCGGTGGAGGAGTGCAGGGTCCACGTGTTGTCGGCCATCCCAGAGCGGCGGAGCCTGGCTGGCTGCGGGCGTGTGTGAGGAACCCACCGGATGGCTGCGGAGTTACAGCCGGGGGCTGGCGGTCTGGGCGGGTCAGGAGAGCCTGCTCAGGTTCTGCCAAGAGCTTCTGTGGAGGCTGCCAGTACCCGGACTCCGCTCTTGGGCCGCCAGGGTTAGGAGGGAAGGAGCACAGTGTGAGGAGTTCCTAGGGATACACTTGTGCCCTGCATCCTGAGGAAGAGTGATGCTGGGGCTAGTCCTCCCAGAAAGGAAGTAAAGAGAGTCCGGTGCTGCCTCCCTCCTGCCCTGGGGGTGGGGTGGAATGTAGGAGCTTGGACATCCAGGTCCAGAGAATTCTGGGTACTTGGAAAGGCCATAGGATCCTTGCACATATCTAGGAACAGTGTTTCCAGACATATGTGGCAGCATTCCAGAATGAAGTGACTCTTCTTAAGTAAAGACAGCCACTGCAGGTGCTCTCTCTCACTTAGCTTTCACATGATTTGATTGTTCTCTTTATTCATCAGAGAATTCTTCATAAGGAACAGTTTGGTAGATACACTACTGTTTATACTTTGATGGACTTGCACACCCAGGTGTATACACGGTTCACACAGGCTTATTTTCTTATTTTTATCTCTTTGGGTTGTTATGTATAGATAAACAAGATGTAATCACAAGTTTACTGTAGAGCCTGGAAAACTTTTATTTCAGGGTAATTCCAGTTTTACATTTGCAAGGAATTTTAGCTACCAGCCCTACAGCCCCTTGTCTCTGGAGGGGCTTAGGTTGTGTTTTGCTGATTGGTAGTCGCTGGTAGCACTAGGGTACCCCTGTTTATTATTTATTCATTCCTAAATTTTAAACATTCATTTGTTTAAGAGAAGGGATTCTTCCTATTTTTTTCTCACTACTGCTTAATTGAGGTCACTTAAAAAACTGCTTGCAGGTCGATGAGACAGCAGATAAAAGCTCTTGCTGGGCAAGCCTGGAGACCTAAGTTTGATGCCTGAATTTATGGAAAGGTGGACGGCAAGAAGCAATTGCACAGAGTTGTCTTCTAACCTTCCTATGTGTTCCCTAGTATGCATGCTTCACCGGCATCATGAACACACACACACACACACACACACACACACACACACACACATTGGGCTATATTTAGAGAATATTCTAGCTGCTCCAAAATGTCATGTCATTTCACTTGTCAGTCTCTTACAGACATAATCTTACCCAGACTGCTAGTGTGGAGAATAAGTTTTGTTTTTAATCTTGTAATCTTGTTCAGTTTTCAGTTACATTGTTCTTCCCCCTACAATAATTTTATTTAGGTTTTTTTTTTTTTTTTTTTTTTTTTTTTTTTTTTTGGGATTCCCTATGTAGTACAGGCTGGTCTTGAACCTACAGAGACCCACCTTCCTCTTCCTCCCAATTGCTGGGGTTAAAGACCATGCCCAGCTTCCCCCACAACAACTTTAAAACAATAACAAACTTGAAAAAAGTTCCAAGTATGGTACACAGTTAAGTGGTGTTTTACTTTGGTCATTTTGAGAGGAAGCTGTTGACCTTATGCCCTGTCACTCTGAATGGTTTAGTGTCAATTTTATGCAAACAAGAATGTTGTCCTACATAATGACAATGCAGTTATCAAAATAGCAAATTCACGATGACATAATATTCCATTTAATGTGGGTTTTATTGACTATGTTATTACTCACAAAAATGTCAAAAGAAGCTGGTATATTTAAGTGTTTCATTTTTTTTTTTATCTCTTTAGTCTCTTTCAGTATGGAAAAGTTCCCTCAACTTTTCATGATCTTGTCACTTTGATGACTATAGGTCAGTTATATTTTTTCTTCATTAATTTATTTACTTGTTCATTTTACAGTCCACTCACAACCCTACTCCCTCATCTCTTGCCAGGCCCAAACTCCCAAACACTTTCCCTGTACTTCCCCCAACCAACCCACCCAGGCACATCAAGTTATATCAGGATTAAGTACCTCCTCTTTCACTGCAGCAAGACAAGGCAGCCCTGGATAAGAATATGGGATCCAAAGGGAAGCAACAGAGTCCAAGTCAGAGACAGCTCCTGCTCTAATTGCTAGGGGACTGACTTGAGGACAAGCAACCCATCATTTTCATATGTGTAAGAGGCCCAGGGCTAGGCCAGGCATGTTCTTTTGTTGGTGGTTCAGTTTGTATGAGGCCCCATAGTCCCAGGTGAAGCTGACTATGTAGGTTTTCTTATGGTCTCCTACCTCTCCAATCCTTCCTGTAACTCTTCCACAAGATTCCCAGAGTTCTGCCTAATGTTTGTTTGACTGTGGGTCTGTGCAACTGTTTCCATTATTTCCTGGATGAAGCCTCTCAGATGACAGTTATGCTGGTCTCCTGTCTACAAGCATAGCAAAGATATGAATAAATAACGAAGGCCCAGGCTTTGGGGTGAAAGAAGAGGAGCAGCAAATGCATTTGGTGAACTTGGAAGAGATATTCAGCTCTCCCTAATAGATATTATTTTTCTTGTAGGTGATATGAGCCATAATTTTTGTCTAGTTACATGGCTGTATAGAAGAGATTGTTTTCAAATTAAAACAAATTTTTTACATTTCTTTTTTCCTTCTTTTTTGTGGGGGAGAGAAGGAGTCATCAAGACATGGACTCTGGGTGTGTAGTCCAGGCTGTTCTGGAACTCTTCCTCAGACTCACAGAGATCCACCTGCCTTTGCCTCAAAATCACTGGGATTAAAGGCTTGCACCACTTGATAAGCAGTCAGTACTCTTAATCACTGAGTCAACTCCAGTGCTTTTTAAATTTTTAACAGATATAATCATGTGACTATGTCTACATTAGTTGAATATAAATAGAATTATGAATATAATGTTTCAAAAGTGTTCTAAGGGGATAATGGTGTGTATTCCCTCCTAGCCTTTCTTTAGCTGAGACTAGAGATTGGCTGGGAGGTGGTGGCTCATCTTTAATCCCAGAATTTGGGAGGCAAGGCAGAAGCATTTGGCTCTCTGCATTAACAGCCATCCTAGTCTATAGATCTAGTTCCAGGACAGCAGGGAAACCTACACAGAGAAACCCAATCCAAGCAAGCAAGCAAGAAATGGACTGGAGATGTAGCAGCCATCTTGGGTAGGAGGAACAGAGCAAACAGCTAGAAAGATCCTGGATAACTAATGACTGACAGTAGGGTTGCCATAGCAGGTCTAGATAGCTGCTTTGTGGTTTGTTTTTCTTTGTTCTTAACACGATAAATAACAACATTATATGTTTAAAGCACTATAAATCTGAGTTTTCAGTTACATGCTGGCAAAACAGGTACAAGGTGACAGGATGGGTTATCAGGATCCAGGGACATAGATAGTGAACGAATGTTTTTCAGTGTCATGTGTAACCAATTGAGGACATCATCGAGAGAAGCAGTTATTGAAGAAATTTGTGGTTGAATGTAAAGATAGATGATCTACTTATATGCATTGTACAGATAACGAGGAGACTGTAAAGTCTCCCTCCTTCCTGTGGCCTCCCATTTTTTCTTGTGAGTATTTAACTCCATCATTGAATAGCAAATCATGAACTGCAAGTTTACTCTAGTGAATGATGTACTCTTTTTAGAATTTATACATTTTTTTTCAGTTTTTGGTTGTTGATGTTGTTTGTTTGTTTGTTTTCCCAAGATAGGGTTTCTCCATGTAGCCCTGACTATCCTGGAACTTCCTCTGTAAATCAAGAATGTTCTCAAACTCAGAGATCTGCCTGTCTCTGCCTCCTGAGCACTGCTGGGATTAAAGGTGTGTGCCATCACTGCTTGGCATAAAGGATCATTTTTAACTCTAACTTTACTTATTTGATTGTTGTTTTTACTAACCAAATTGCAGAATATTGGTAGAAGAAATTATAGGAATTGAGGTTAGCTGATTAAACACTCCCCCCCATGTGAGAAATCTCATTGTGATAGGTATGAACATATGTTTGGAAAACTTTGAATGTGTTTTATTAAAACTTAAAAAGAGCAGCTCCATGTACTAGTGTGGTCTGGCTTTTTACTTTCCTTTCTTCCTTCCCTTCCTTCCTTCTTCCTTCTTTGATCTTTATAGCTTGGCTATCCTGGACTCATTTTGTAGACCAGGCTGGCCTGGAAATCAAAATGATCCACCTGCCTCTGCCTCCCTGAGTTGCTGGAATTGTAGGCTTGCACCAAGATGCCCAACTTCAAATCTTTATTTTTTAAAGGACTCAAAGACATTTTATGAGTAGTTAATAATGCTTGATATGTAAGCCTTACCTGGGGCCTTTCTGTCCTTCTAAGCAGTCAAGATTACATACTCTGGTTTTTCTAGAATTCTTGCCTTATTGTTCTTTTATTTTCACCATGGACCTTTAACAGTTTAAAAGAATTAGGTATTCATAATCTTTGGAGATGCATATAAATTTCAAGGTGATTTTTTTACATTACTGTTTATTATTATTATTTATTACAATTTATTCAAATTGTACTGTGGCTGTGCCCCCTCCCTCATCTCCATCTGCTCACATCCTCCTTCCCTCTTCTGCACCTAAGCCCCTCCCCTAGCCCACTGATAGACAAGATCCTACTCCCCTTCTATCTGACCCTAGTCTATCACGATGTTTTATACAAGTATCCCTCCTATTGTTGCACACATATTATTACAGTTATATAACCATCTATCTCACATCTATCATCTGTCTATCTATCATCTTTGTCATATATCTATTACACACACATATTGTTGTGAAAATCTGTTATTTCTTCCAAAGAAACATGTTTCAAAAATTGTGCAAAAACTATGTTTTAAATCAAAAGTAATCCAATCAAAAATGGGGACAGAGCTACACATAGAATTTTCAGTAGAGGAATATCTCAGAGAAACACTTAAACATGCTCAATGCCCTTAGTTATCAGAGAGATGCAAATCAAAATGACCCTGAGATTTCACCTTACACCCATCAGAATGGCTAAGATCAAAAGCTCAAAAGACTATTCAGGCTTGTGGTCACCCTCAGCTACAGACCAGGATTATGGGCAGCCAGGGTATATGAGATCCCACCTCAAGAAAGAAAAACAAAACAAAGCAAAACAAAACAAAACAGTGAACTACTGTGTAGTGATGAACAGAGAAAGTGGCAGAAGATTTGATGGACTTGGCAGTAGGGTTAGCAGGAACTGCAGCAGGTCGATGGGCACAGCAGCTTTGCAGGCACAGTGAGGGGTCTTAGGCACAGTAGTAGTCTCCAGTGCAGGGTGAGCTCATACTGTGTCCACCCGTCCATCTCTCTCTGTCTGTCATTCTCAGTTTTTAAGTAGATTTAATTTCTCTGTGTGCCTGTGTGTACACATGCCTGGCAAGGGCCAGAAGAGGGTAAGAGATGCCCGAGAGCTAGAGGTGGTTGTGAGCCACCTGATACAGGTTCTGGGAAGCCTAACCCAGTCGTCTGCAAGAGCAGCATGTGTCTTAACTGCTGAGCCATCTGTTGGTACAGTTCTCTGGGTTTTGATGGGACAAGAAGTCGGAAACATGAAGCCCAGCTTGGTCTGTTAACTCATCATACTCCCTCAGCTTCTTGTCCTGGAATTACAAGTCTGCACTTTAATGCTTGCCAGTCTTTTTCTTGAATGGTTTCAGGTCCTCATTTTGTGTTCCAGACCACAGACTGAAGATAACAGTGAACTGTGGAGAGCCGGGGTTTGGTTGCCATGGCGCTGGCTTCCGCCCTCAAAAACGTTATGACAGTTATGACTGTTGGGCAACTGTCGTCACGAGCCCAGCCCGGGGCGTCATATGGGGTGATGGGTGAGCAGCCAATCAGGGGATGATACATCATCTCACACCACTTTGGTGCGAACAGGGCTTATATAAACAGCGCCACTTCGGGGACTCGGGGTCTTCCTCCTTTCATTGTTTGACTGCAATAAAGCCTGCTGCAGAAGGATCCTGTTGTTCGCGTGTGTTCTTGCTGGCGAGACGGCCACGCGGCTCGCAACATTTGGTGCCGAAACCCGGGAACGCCGGGAACCTGCCATCGCCGGTGCCGAGGAGACCCCCCGTTTGCGGGGAGGATTCAGAACTGCAGCAACGAGATAAGTTCTGAGAGGCATGATTGGTCTTAATTTATCTCATCTTTCACCTCAGCTAGCAGAAGCCCTTATTGCTTTCTCTGTTGTGACCGTTGCCCTCGTCCTCTTTCTTTTGGTTTTGTACAAGCTTAAGTGTGACCTCAAAAGGAAAGAGATTAACGGAAAGCTAAGAGTAGGCACTAAGGGAGTGTTAGAGGAGATACAAGACAGCATGTCAGAAACAGAACGTGACAAAAGATTAGGGGCCCCAATGGGTAGAAATAAAGACGTCTCTAAGAAAAAAGGCCCTTCTGCGGATGTTAAAGCCGCAGAAGCAAGAGATAAGGGAAAGAACGCCCTGGGAGAGAAACATGATAAGGAGAAGAAAAAATCAAAAAAGAAGCCTCTTTATCTGATAAAAGAATTGGAGGCTTTGGGGCTTGATAGCTCTGAATCTGAGCAGCTGAATCCCTCTGAGGAAGAGGACTTAGAGGAGGAAGCAGCTCGCTATGAGGAAGAACGATACCACCTGGATCCACCTGGATAAGCGGCCACTACTGAGAAACAGGAAGCGTGCTCTTTCTCGATCAGCCGCTCCTGTTGTCCCTAGTGATTTTTAAAAATTATTAGGTGATATAAATTGGCTTAGGCCATTTTTAAAGATTCCTTCTGCTGAATTAAAACCCCTATTTGATATTTTGGAAGGAGATGCTCATATTTCTTCACCCAGAGCCTTAACACCGGCTGCAAGCCGCGCCCTGCAAGTGGTAGAAAACGCATTACAAGATGCCCAATTAAAATGTGTAGATAAAACTAAGACCTTTGACCTGTGTGTTATTAAAACTAAACATTTACCAACTGCTGTATTATGGCAAGATGGACCCTTATTGTGGGTTCATCCCAATGCTTCTCCTGCAAAAATTATTAAATGGTATCCAGATGCAGTTGCTCAACTTGCACTACGAGGGTTAAAAGCTGCCATTACACACTTTGGGAAGGAGCCAAAGTTCTTAATAGTGCCTTATACAGCTCATGAGGTTCAGGTATTGACTGCTACCTCTGATACTTGGGCGGTGCTAGTTACCTCCTTTAGTGGCTTGATTGATAATCATTACCCTCGACACCCTGTTTTGCAATTTGCTTTAACTCAAGAGGTAGTCTTCCCGCATGTAACGTCCCAGAAACCACTTCGGGATGGACTGGTAGTTTATACAGATGGGTCAAAAACAGGAGTAGGAGCTTATGTGGTTAATAATAAAGTTATTTCTAAACAATATCATGAGACTTTGCCTCAAATTGTGGAATGTTTAGTAGTGTTAGAAGTTTTGACAAAATTTCCAGGTCCTTTAAATATTGTTTCTGATTCTAGTTATGTGGTAAATGCAACCAAAATTTTAGAGGCTGCTGGATTGATCAAGGCATCTAGCAAGCTTTTGACATAACTAGGTAAATTTGGACAGTCAGGGCCACTCGGTGGCTGATCGCCACTGCTTAGAGCCTGATAGGCCTAAGGAAATGGTCAAATGGAAGGATGTCTTGACTGGTCAATGGAAAGGCCCGGATCCTATCTTAATAAGATCCAGGGGAGCTGTCTGTGTTTTCCCACAGGAAGAAAACAATCCATTCTGGGTACCGGAGCGCCTCACTCGAAAGCTCGCGGCAGCTGAAGATGATCCTCCAACGAATATACCTGCAACTAATTCCAGTTCTTGCTTGGATCCTTCTAAATCGGGTTCCTAGTATTGTGGGGGAACACTGTTGGGAAATCATGTCGACATTCCCACTCCCGATGCCGGTGATGTATAATGCACAGGTCTTCCCCAGGTTCTTCTCCACCAGCAAAGAATTGGGCCTTGCTTATTTACCAAAAGATACACAGATTATTCTCCTTCTCACCTAGCCTGGGAGGGAGTTTTCTAAACCAGTCTCTTGATACTGTTATAAACCCTTTGCCTCAGAGGCCTACCCTCCTTCTCCTGTGTGTGTTTGGCACCCTTTTATTTGGATAGTCAGCAATAGTACCATGTTGATGTCTAATGGGAGTCTAAATTGCAATTTGGGAGGCTGCTTTTATGCCCTATGTTGGGATGCTCAAAATTATCCTATAGCTGTGGTCACTCGCATGCCTCGTTTTGTACCTGTGAAAGTCGCTGGGAGTATGACATTATTTAGAACAAAAAGAGATTTTGGCATATCAGCCATCATTGTGGGCATCGTCGCCACCGCTGCGGTGGCCGCCTCAGTCACAGCCTCGGCTATGGCTCTGTCCACTTCTGTCCAGACAGTATAGGCAGTCAATGACTTGTCTGCATCTGTGTCTGTGGCTTTAGACCGCCAAAATTCAGCCAATACTCAAATACAAGGTGGACCAGCGCATTGACTTAGTTCAAGAACAAATAGATGTGTTGTGGCAATTAGCCCAATTAGGATGTGAACAAAAACTTCACGGATTGTGTGTTACTTCCGTCCAGTATGAAAATTTCACCAGGGCAGCTAATCTGTCAAAGAGTCTTTCTCAATTTATTTTACAGAATTGGACAGCAGAATTTGAACAAACCTTAAGAGAATTAAGAACTGCCATTATCCAGGTCAATTCCACACGCCTGGACCTGTCGCTTACAGAGGGTCTCTCGTCATGGATATCTTTGGCTTTCTCCTTCTTCAAAGAATGGGTTGGGGTTGGATTATTTGGCGCTGCCCTATGCTGTGGTTTAATATTTGTCCTCTGGTTGTTCTGCAAACTCAAAACCCAACAAAAATGTGACAAGGTGGTGATTGTACAGGCGCTAGCCGGTCTGGAGCAAGGAACCTCCCCCGATATTTGGTTAAAAATTAATGTTTGACAAGGTTGCCTCTGTCTTTGCAAGCACATGCCACAATCTGGATTTACAGCCCTTGCACTCCCTGGGGATCTGTTTCCCATTGCACGGGGATGGGTGTAAATCACAATTTTTCTCTTGCCAAATGATCTGGAAAGTCAGTGACGGAAGAGTGCAAATAAGTCTTCACCGACCTAAGACAGGACAGCCTCGCAGTGAGGAGGTTGCTCCAATGACGGGCAACGGCTGAAGCATTGCCTTCCACCAGGCTCAGACGTTGGCTTTCTGGCATAATGCTGTATTGATAGTAGGAAGCTTACTGTTCAAACAAAATAAAAAAGGGGGAGATGTGGAGAGCCGGGGTTTGGTTGCCATGGCGCTGGCTTCCGCCCTCAAAAACGTTATGACAGTTATGACTGTTGGGCAACTGTCGTCACGAGCCCAGCCCGGGGCATCATATGGGGTGATGGGTGAGCAGCCAATCAGGGGATGATACATCATCTCACACCACTTTGGTGCGAACAGGGCTTATATAAACAGCGCCACTTCGGGGACTCGGGGTCTTCCTCCTTTCATTGTTTGACTGCAATAAAGCCTGCTGCAGAAGGATCCTGTTGTTCGCGTGTGTTCTTGCTGGCGAGACGGCCACGCGGCTCGCAACAGTGAACCTGACTTTAGCCCCATGTCCCTAGGGTGTACAGAGTATTTCCTCTGTTGTTAGGGTGAGGCTAGGGTAGACCTGCCACCCTGCTAGAGCTTTAAGAATCATGCTGGGACTGCTTTTTAAAACTTGTCCTTCATCAGGGCCTTTTCCCCTTAGCAAAAGGAAAAGTGAATAATTAATTACTGTTTTGTCTAGGGCTGATCCTGTGGGTCCCAGGCTTTTGTAGATCTGGGGTTGGAGCTCTGTGCCCCAGTACCCAAGTGGTAATCAGTAGCAGGTGAGTGCAGCATTCATGCATGCAGCAGGAGGCTAGATCCTGGAGCCTGTGGGAACCCAGAAACTTTTCCTGAACTGGGTGTCCTGAGTTTGGAAGTAATGTTTCCCCCACCGTGTGGTTTCCTACCAACAGGGTGACCCAGTTTGTCCTGTTTTGGGGTCCACAGTTCGGTCTAGGATGTTGAGTAGAGCACGCAGGAGCAGGTAAGTGGCTCTATGCTGGTGACTAGGCATCTGAAGGAACCCAAAAACTTTACCTGAGAACTTTTTGGGGGAGTGTGGGGGAATTCTACTGGATGCCCTGAGGTTGGATTTGATGTTTTCTTCACCATGGCGTTTCCTCCCAACAGGGAAACCCAGTCCCTTGTACTTTGGTGCCCACAGTTCTGTGTGGGACAGTGATTTGGGCATAGAAGGAACTCTCTGGGCTGAGCACCTTCTAGAGCCCAGACCTTTTTCAGGGATTTTCTGGGTGACCTGAGGTCAGTTCTGATTGCTTCCTACTCCATGGGGTTTTCTCTAGACTGGAAATCCCAATCTCTGGTGTTGTGGGGCCCACTGTACAGACTGGGATGGTGACCAGAGCACACAGTCATGTGACTCTGGGCTGGTGACCTATTGCCTGCAGGGACCCGGGAACTCTTCCATAGGTTAGCTGGGTGACCTGAGAAAGGACCCAATTCCTTCACACTCCGTGGGGTTTGTTCTTAACTTGGAAACACAATTGCTGTTGTTTTAGGGTCCAGAGTTTGGTCTGTTGCTTGCTGTGTAGTCACTGCTATACTGCTCTGCAGATACTGTCCTCTTGGTACCACCATCTTTGATTCTCCTTTCTTTTATTAAACATTTTTTTAATTTTTCTTTTCTTTTTTATTTTATTTTATTAATTACAGTTTATTCACTTTGTATCCCAGCTCTAGCTTCTCCAACATCCCCTCTCAATCTCACCCTGCTCCCTCTTGTTCTTCTATGTCTGTCCCTCAGTCCAATGATAGGGGAGGACTTCCTCCCCTTCCATCTGACTATAGTCAATCAGTTCTCATCAGGACTGGCTTCTTTGTCTTTCTCTGTGAACTGGCAGGATTGTTCCCCGCTCAGGTGGAGCTGATCCAAGAACTAGCCCGTGAGTTCATGTCAGAGATGGTCCCTAGTACTATTATTGGGAACCCTCTTGGATACAGAGCTGCACTGGACTATTTCTGTGTAGGGGTTCTAATTTATTTCCATGCATGGTCCTTGTTTAGAGTATCAGTCTCAAAAAGACCCCTGTGCCCAGACCTTTTGAATCTGTTTTTCTCCTTGTGGAGCTCCTGTTCCATCCAGATATTTCTATCTCTCCCTTATTTCATAACATTCCCTGCACTCTGCAAAATGTTTAGCTCTGAATCTCAGCATATATTTTGATACCCTGCTGGGTAGAGTGTTTCAGAGGACCTCTGTGATAGGCTCCTGTTATTTCTCAGACAATTAGGAACAGTGATACCTCAAGATCCAGCTATACCACGCCTAGGCATATATCCAAAAAATGCTCAAGTATACAACTAGGATATTTGCTCAACCATGTTCATGGCAGCTTTACTTGGAATAGCCAGAAGCTGGAAACAATCCAGATGTCTCTCATTTGAGGAATGGATACAGAAATTGCAGTACATTTACACAATGGAATACTACTCAGCAATTAAAAAGAAAGAAATCATGAAATTTGGTGGCAAATGGTGGGATCTAGAAATGATCATCTTGAGTAAGGTATCTCAGAAGCAGAAAGACACACATGGTACATACTCACAAGAAGGAAGACTGTGGTAAGATGCTTAATCTTTTATCTTTTCTTTCTTTAAATCTTTTTTTTTTTTTTTTTTTTTTTTTTTTTTTTTGAGCAAGGGCAGTTACCCAGACTGAACTCAAATTTTTGCTTTCTGGTTTTGTTTTTCTAATTCTTTTTTTTTTTTTATTAATTATTTTTAATTTTTTCACAATTTATTCATTATATAACCTGGCTGAAGACCCCTCCCTCAACTCCTACTGGTCCCATACTTCCTCTTCCCTCTATCCTCTTCCCCTAGTCCACTCAAAAGGTGAGTTTCCTTCCTCTGCCATCCACCCATGGCTTATCACAATACTACTCAGTTATTAAAACAAGGAAATAATATTTCTGCTCTTATTACTTCTCCATAGGCCACTCTGCTCACGTCAGAAGACTCCATACCCTGAAGCTTGCCTGCAACCTTACTGTGAAATTAACACTAAGTATAACTCATTTTACACAGTCCCACTCACAAGACAATGTTTAATTAACCATCTCACATCCAGATACATGTGAAATATGAAATGCTATGAAGTCTGAAACATTTGATCACAAGCATTTCAAAGAACTTTGTTCTCCTTCTGTCTAGAGGAACCACCTCAGGAAATAAGTTCAAATTGAATTCCAGAAAACAGAGGCTATATACCCCTTGGGAAATTATTGGGATGCTTCATGGATAGGTGTATATAATCGTTCAAAACTAGGTACTTCAAGAATGCTTGATTTGCATTAGATAGCACATTCCTATCATATGAACAAGAGCATAGATCCTAATCATCCTATATTTAAAAGGAGGAAAGAGTTAGCAGGGATCAGTGTCAAAAGCCATCTATCAAATTTGGCTAGTAGCATCTATGTCTAAAGACACTCCCCAGTTGAAGTCAGGCACAGAAAACTCACCCTTACATGGTTACACAACTAGGCCAGCAGCAGGGTTATACATGGAAGAGAAAGCCTCCTCCTTCACATCTCAAAATTCAGTCTGGGTTGTGATGGTTTCCAATAGAACCCATGGAACAATATATATGTATACACAAAGAAACTCCTACAGGCTACCACTGTTATATTATTCTCAGAGAACTTCGTGGCTGGTGTTAGTTCACCATTCCCTACATATTCATCCACTGGACTGAACTTTTCTTGTCTAAAGTGAGGCAATTGAAAACAGTAAACGTTGAGAATCAGATTTATCAATAAGTCTTCCCTAAACACATTTTATAATACTTTTGCATGTAATTGATATTTACCATTCATTGTATTCTTTTAAAAAATAAGTTTATTTGCTTTAAATTCCAATTGTAGTCCCACTCCCTTCTCTCCCCCGTTACTACCCTCCATTCCTATTGCCACTATTCCCTTTCCCCTTCCCCTTCACAAAAGGGAAGTCATTTCCATTGAGCTAGTTTTTCAGTTCTGTTGGATCTCAGTAGACCAAAGAACACAAAGGCCTTTCCATATTGCTTATAGTCAATTCTTCTCCAGTAAGGATACTTTTATGATGATGATGATGACTCTAGATTTGTGCAAGGCCTCACCATTTTAACACATTCAAAAGTTCTCTCCAGTATGAATCCTTTCATGATGATGAAGATTATACAAATATGGAATGGTTTCACCATGTTAAAAGCACTGTCCATTAGGATTTCTTTCATGAGTGTGAGGATGATTCTGAAGTGCAAAAGTTTTTTCACATTGGTTAAAGTCAGATAGCTTCTTTCCAGTATGTTTTCTTTTATGTATTAGGAGATGTTATGTACAAAGGCTTTCCCACACAATTAATTCATATGGTTTCCCTCCAGAATGTGTTGTTGTCTTAGGAGATGACTGTTATATGCAAAGGTTTTATCGCACTAATTGTCCTCACCAGGCTTTTCTCCACTATGCTTTACCACATTGATTACATTCATGAGGTTTCTCTCCAGTGTGTGTTCTTCTATGACTTAAGAGATGATTGTTTCGTGCAAAGGCTTTACCACACTGGTTACATTCATAAGGTTTCTCTCCAGTGTGTGTTCTTTTATGGCTTATGAGAGCACTGTTTTGTGCAAAGGCTTTACCACACTGGTTACACTCATAAGGTTTCTCTCCAGTGTGTGTTCTTTTATGCCGTATGAGATTACTGTTTTGTGCAAAGGCTTTGCCACACTCATTACATTCATATGGTTTCTCTCCGATGTGTGTTCTTTTATGGCTTATGAGATTACTGTTTTGTGCAAAGGCTTTGCCACACTGGTTACATTCATATGGTTTCTCTCCAGTGTGTGTTCGTTTATGGTTTATGAGATTACTGTTTTCTGCAAAGGCTTTACCACACTGGTTACATTCATAAGGTTTCTCTCCAGTATGTGTTCTTTTATGCCGTATGAGGTGACTGTTTTTTGTAAAGGCTTTACCACATTGATTACATTTGTAAGGCTTCTCTCCTGTGTGTGTTCTTTCATGGCTTATGAGAACAGTGGTATGGTGGAAGGACTTACCACATAGAGTGCGTTTAAAAGGTTTCTCTCCAGTACGACTGCTTTCATGCCTGCAAAGATAATTGGCACATGTGAAATATTGACCACAGTCATTTGATTACACTAATAAATATATTTATCTATATGAATCAATTTTATAATTTGGTCTAATGATAAATAAGAATCAAATCTTAAACTTTTATCATTTTATTTACATTCATGGCATTCCCCTTCATTATGGGTATTTTTGAAGATCTCTGTGATGGTAAGAGCATTTATTATGTGGTTCACTTTTATAGCATCATTTTTCTATAAGAGGTTTTCTCGTGTATATGAAGAGTATTGTAAGAATTCAGAGTTTTACCAAAGCAATCCCATTCACAAATTTTTTTACGGTATGAATGATACTTCATTTACAAAGTGAGCCAGGACAAGCAGAAGTTCCAAATTTCTAGTATTCATAGGTATTTTCAGCAGTATGATTTTGCTGATGAATTCTCAGTGAAGTTGCAAAACCAATTAACTGTTACCTTTTATCACATTCAGAAAATCTACTCAAAGTGGGGACTTCTACAAAATTAATTATTCTTGGAGAAACACAGGTACACTGCTTCTTTCAATATCTCTATGCTCATGTGTCTTATAAACATTGTGACATATGATATACCAATTTAAATTACAAGAATAATAAAAGATTCCCACATTGAATTAACATGTTTTTTTTTTTTTTGTTCATCATAGACATGTCATATAGGGATTAAGGTTTCTCCACACTTATATTCTTGACTCTCATAAGCTGCTCCTTTCACTAAACTTTACAGTGTTACTACATGAATATGTGTAACACTGGTTGTACTATGAAATATCTGCTCATTAGAAGGTTTTGAAACATACTGATCACCTATTCAATGTGTATACCTCTTACAATATCTGAGTAGATAGAATGAGACTAAACAGATTGGCAGTTTAACTCAGTAGCTGTAATATCTATATGATTTCAATGGTATTTTCTGTTACAACATTATTTTTATTTTCTTCTATCTTAGGGGAGTGCCTTGCAAACACAAATCAGATACCTTACATTGAGGTACGTGGAATTGTGAGATTTTAATGATCATCAGTACACTTAAAGCAGTGCTCTTTTTACACTATTGCTTTTCTTTAAAACCTCCAGGACACAGCCAGGTGTGCTGGTACATTCCTTTAATCCCAGCATTTGTGGAGGCAGAAGCAGGCAGATCTGTGTGATTTTGAGATCACATTGTTCTAACAAGCAAGTCTAAGTCAAGCCACAGCTACACAGAAAAAAAAAAAAGCTATTTCAAAAACACAGAAAAAAAGCAGCCAAAACAAACAAACAAAAAAAAAAACAAACTTCCAGGACACATTAAAATTTCTTAAGATTCATATCTGTATCAGTGTGCACATAAAGTTACCTTTTATTACTTGTAGAACTTTGAAAATGTTCTTCAATGGTATGGTCTTCCCAATTGTAGCCTAAAATAGAGTACCAGAAAATATATATGACTGGAAATATCATATTATTATTAAAGCAAAACTTAAATCACTATCTTCTATGACCCTTAAAACCATGCCTGATTTATTCACCTCATTCCTCCTCATTCTCAATTGGAATCATAGAAAAGGATCAATAACAAAGTAAGACTTGTCTCCTTCTTTTAAAAGTGAAAGAAAATTTGCAGTCTTACCTATAGCAGTGAGGTTTTCACAGGTCTCTAGCATCACATCTTTGTAGAGTTGCTTCTGGGAAGGTTCCAGCAAGGCCCACTCTTCTTGGCTGAATTTCACATGGACATCATTGAAGGTCACTGAATTCTAAAATATGCCATACATTTGTACAAAAGAAACAGTGGCAACAATATAATTTATACTTCATTGTCAATATAATCATATAATTCTACTGCTTCTTCAATTTATTTTCTGACACAGAAGTGATAATGTTATACAGTTGGGTGTTGTGCATCAGGTGAAAGTAGGGGAGATGAAAAAGCCTAAAGGTTAGATTGAAAAAAAAAAAAAAAAAAACGTAAAACGTGCTTCAAAAACCTGTGTTTCATCAGTTTGTAAGACATGAATATAAAGTAGCCATTAGTTGGGTTCTTGATCAATCTATGAATCATCTTCAGTTACTTGGGTGAGTAGGTCAGGGCCCTGTCATGAGACAAGTGGAAGGACAAAACACAGTCATGATATTTTATATAGCAACAAATGAGATGTGTTGATCAGGGGACACTGAACAGATGGGTAACATCAGTCAAAAGACAACATGGTACTGAATATTATGTTTTGACCAGGGCTCAGGGATGTGGCATATCAGTATGTGAAGAGGGGGGCTCATATATTTGTGGAAGGGAAAGTGGACTATAGTGAATACATGGATAAAAATAATGTGAGTGGCAAGCAACAACAATCATAGCCGATAACATCATATTTCTGAGTGACCAGAAAAAAGAAAAGGAAAAGAGCACATGATTATTCTTTAATCATTGTTTTGTATATCCTCCTTATTAAATAATGTAGTCTATAGATTAAAAATAACGATTAAAACTTTTCTATTAAAAATGAAGTGTTAATATTATCACTAAGTCATTTTAGAAGAAAACGGAATAACAAGTTTTAACTGTATCATATCTGAACTTTTTGAAGAGGATATAGCTTTGGAATAGACATGGCAATTTATGTGGACAAAGACAAACAGAGAGAAGAGTGTGAAATAAAGAGACAGAGACATAGAGACAGAGACACACAGAGAGAGAAATTAACAGATGAACAATACTAAGTACAGATCAGAGAAATTTATTAACAGTTACTAACTACAAAAAATGGTGGACAAGCTGGGTGTATTCTGTCATGCCTTCAATTCCATCACTCAGGAGGCAGGCGCAGGTGTATCTTATTGAACTAGATGTCAGCATTATCTATTCAAAGAGTTCTAGGACAGCCAGGCCTATATAGTAAGACAGAGCCTCCCTAAAAGTCAATCAAACAAACACAAAATATTGAAAGAACTCAGAGGTCTTTACTGAAGCCTCTACAAGGAATTATACATTCACTCCTGTTGTATATTTATTTTCCAGAAATCTGTACTGCCCCAGCTTAAACTGTAACTTCAATGATATCTTACTAAAAGGGAATGCATGCTTAAACAGGTAAAAATAGAAGACAAAAATATTAGCAGTATAAATGCTGATCATAAATGAGCAACATAAGATAGGAGAGATGGCTCAGCAGTGAGGAGCTCTTCCTGCTCTTGCAAATAATTGGTCTCAATTATCAGTGTTTAACTGGGACCCACTACTATCAATTGCTATAAGTTCATGATTTCTGAATACATCTTTGGACTACTGTGATGATCAAGCACACAAGAGGTTCATATTCATACATACAATCAAAATACTCATATTTAGTAAAAATTTAAAAAAGATCCCAGATGGCAGGGCTGATTGCATACTGTGACTGATCAGCAAGGAAGCAGAGACTGTACAGTGACAAATAGTTGGAACTGTTGGCCCCCAAACAGCATTGACTGTATTTACCAGGTGATAAGAACCCCAATGATGAGAAAATCAATTGGGTTCAACCTCAGAGTACCCAGCTAATCCCTGTAAAATTCCAGGGCTGTTGTGACAGGAGTAAGGGTTTCAAGCAAGTAGACCCAAGAAGTGTGTCCTGATCACTTTCCCAGGCTGGACTGTGCACCCCAGGGTGCCAGAGACTGGGAGTCCTAGTCTCAAGAAAACCCCACAGGGAAGGGAGCAAGTGGGACTGACCGAATGTCACCCAGTCTATCCCTGGAAAAGGTCCTGTAGACCTGAAATCTGTAGTTCTGCATCTCCAGAACCCAGTTATTCAGGAGCAAGCAGCCCTGGATACCCCAGCATAAAGACAATTTCAGGCCAATATCCCTTATGAACATTGATGCAAAAATACTCAACAAAATACTTTGCAAACCCAATACAAAAACACATCAAAGATATCATCCACTACAACAAAGTTGGCTTCAGGCCAGGTATGCAGGGGTGGTTCAATATGCAAAAATCCATCGATATGATCCACCATATTAACAAATTGAAAGACAAATAAACACATTATAATCTTTTTAGTTGCTGAAAAAGCATTTGAAAAAAAAATCCAGCATCCATTCATGTTTAAAGTACTGGA
The DNA here is from genome assembly GCA_036365155.1 of Meriones psammophilus. NCBI lineage: Eukaryota > Metazoa > Chordata > Mammalia > Rodentia > Muridae > Meriones > Meriones psammophilus. Next base: position 100,470 of record JAEOAE010002314.1, on the reverse strand, counting down.
GACATCAGGGATACAGGGCACATACCTAAACATACTAAAGGCGATATACAGCAATCCTATAGCCAACATCAAGCTAAATGGAGAGAAACATAAAGCAATCCCACTGAATTCAGTGACAAGGCAAGGCTGCCCCCTCCCTCCATATTTCTTCAACATAGTTCTCGAAGTCCTTTCTAGAGTAATAAGACAATTAAAGAAGATCAAGGGGATACAAATGGAAAAGGAAGAAGTCAAAGTATCCCTATTTGCAGATGATATGATAGTATAGCTAAGTGACCCTAAAAATTCTTCCAGGGAAACCCTAAAGCTGACACTTTCAGCAATGTGCCTGGATACAAAATCAACTCAAAAAATAAGTAGCCCTCCTGTATACAAAAGACAAAAGGGCTGAGAAAGAAATTAGGGAAACAACACCCTTCACAATAGTCAAAAAGGACATAAAGTACCTTGGTGTGACCCTAACCAAGCAAGTCAAAGACTTGTATGAAAAAATTTCAAGTCTCTAAAGAAAGAAATAGGGGAAGATATCAGAAGATGGAAAGATCTCTCATGCTTATGGCTTGGCAGGATTAACATAGTAAAAATGGTTCTCTTACCAAACGCAATCTACAGATTTAATGTAATTCCCATCAAATTACCAACACAATTCTTTACAGACCTTGAAAGAGAAATTCCCAACTTCATATGGAATAACAAGAAACCCAGAATTGCTAAAACAATCCTCTACAATAAAAGATCTTCTGGCAGTATCTCCATCCCTGATCTCAAGCTGTACTATAGAGCAACAGTAATAAGAACTGCATGGTACTTGCATAGACACCAACTAGTGGATCTATGGAATCGGATAGAAGTCCCAGAAATACACCCACACACTATGGACTCCTGATTTTTGACAAAGATGCCAAAACCATACAATGGAAAAAAGATAGCATCTTCAACATAAGCTGCTGGTATAACTGGATGTCTACATGTAGGAAAATGAAAATAGATCCATAATTATCACTCTGCACAAAACTAAAGTTCAGGTGGATCAAAGACCTCAGTATAAAACCAGACATACTAACCCTGTTAGAAGAAAAAGTGAGGAAGAGCCTTGAACTCATTTGCACAGGCTACAACTTCCTGAACAGAACACCAACAATACAGGCTCTAAGAGCAACAATCAATAAATGGGACCTTATGAAACTGAAAATCTTCTATAAGTCAAAGGAAACTGTTGTCAAAACAAAACGACTGACTACAGATTGGGAAAGGATCTTCACCAACCCTATATCTGACAGAGGGTTAATATCCAGTATTCATAAAGAATTCAAGAAGTTAAACAGCAACAAATCAAATAATGCAAATTAAAAAATGGGGTACAGAGCTAAACAGAGAATTCTCAATAGAGGAATATAGAATGGCAGAGAAACACTTAAAGAAATGTTCAACATTCTTAGTCATCAGGGAAATGCAAATCAAAACCACCCTGAGATTTCACCTTACACCCATCAAAATGACTAAGACAAATAACTCAAGTGACAACTCATACTGGATAGGATGTGGAGAAAGGTGAACCCTTCTTCATTGCTGGTGGAATGTAAACTTATACAACCACTTTGCAAATCAACCTGGCACGTACTCAATTAGGAATAGCGCGTCCTCAAGATCCAGCTATATTACTCTTAGGCATATATCCAAAAGGTGCTCAAGTATACAACAAGGACATCCACTCACCTATGTTTGTAGTAGCTTTATTTGTAATAGCAGAAGCCAGAAACAGCACAGATGGCCCTCAGTTGAGGAATGGATACAGAAATTGTGGTATATCTATATGATGGAATATTACTCACCAATGAAAAACAAGGAAAACATGAAATTTACAGGTAAATGGTGGGAAGTGGAAAAGATCATCCTGAGTGAGGTATCCCAGAAGCAGAAAGACTCACAGGGTATATGCTCATTCATAAGTGGATATTAGGTATAAAATATAGGATAAAAATACTTAAATTTGTACACCTAAGGAAGTTAATCAGAAAGGAGTATGTTGGCTAAGATGCTCAAACACCAATGCTAAAGGCAAAGAGGATGGACATTGGATGAGGGAGAAAACAGGGAACAGGACAGGAGCCTACCACAGAGGGCCTTTGAAAGGCTCTACCATGCATGGTATTGAGGCAGATGCTGAGACTCATAGCCAAACTTTGGACAGAGTGCAGGGAATCTTATGGAAGAAGTGGGAGATAGTAAGATCTGGAGAGGACAGGAGCTCCACAAAGACAGCAACAGTTCCAAAAATTCTGGGCACAGGGGTCTTTTTTGAAACTGATACTCCAGCCAAGGACCACTCATGGAGATGGCCTGAAACCCCTGCACAGAGGTAGCCTATGGCAATTCAGTATCCAAGTGGACTTCATAGTAATGGGGACAGGAACTGTCTCTGACAGGAACTCATTGGCCTGCTCTTTGATCACCTCCCCTTGAGGGGGGATCAGCCTTGCCAGGTCACAGAATAAGACAGTGCAGCCACTCCTGATGAGACCTGATAGACTAGGATCAGAGTGAAGGGAAGGAGAACCTCCCTTATCAGTGGACTGGGAGAAGAACAGGGGAGGGGAAGATGGAGGGTGAGATTGGGAGGGGAGAAAGGAGGGAGGTACAGGGGGGATCCAAAGTGAATAAACTGTTATCAATAAAAATTTTAAAAGAAAACTATAATATTTTGAAAGATTTTTTAAAAAACTATACTGTTACACATATTTTCAAACTTTGAAATATTGAGATATCAATTATTACTCCTTATTAAAAAATAAATAAGAAAGAAATGAGGAAGGATACTTCATACTCATCAACGGAAAATTCCACCATGATGGCATCTGTATTCTGAACAATGCTCCAAATAAAAGGACACCCACATTTGTAAAATAAACATTAATAAAGCTCAAAGAACATATCAAATTACCATACATTAATAGTGGGAGAGGTCAACATATCACTATCATCAAGGGACAGAGCAATGGAAAAGAACTTAAACTGAGAGATAATTACACTGATGGATGTCATGAATCAAATGGACCTAACAGATATCTAGAGAATTTTTTAACCCAAACAGAAAAGAATATATCTTCTTTCAGCACCTCCCAGACCCTTCTGCAAAACTGACCATACAGTAGATCACAAACCAGATACAACAAGATTGAAATAATATCTTGTATCCTGTCAGACTATGATAAACTAAAGATGAACCTCAACAATAACAGAAATAATAAAAAGCCTACACACATGTGGGAACTGAATAACTCCCTACTCAATGAAATCTAGGTCAGGGAAGAAATAAATAAGGAACTTCCTACAGTTGAATGAAAATGAATACACATCATACCCAAACTCATGGGATGCAATGAAAGCAGTCCTAAGAGGACTTTTAATAGCACTAAAGGCCTTCATAAGCTGTTGGAGACATCCCATACAAGCAACTTAATGGCACACTTGAAAGGCCAAGAAAAAAAAAGCAGACACACCCAACAGGAGTAGACCACTAGGAATAAGCAAAGTCAGGGCTGAAATCAATAAATTAGAAACAAAGAGAATAATTCAAAGAATCAATGAAACCAAGGGCTAGTTCTTTGAGAAAATCAAATATATAGACAAACTCTTAGCCAAACTAAGTAAAAGGCAGAAAGACACTATCCAAATCAACAAAGTCTGAAAGGAAGAGAGAGAGAGATAACAGACACTGAGAAAATCCAAAGAACCATTAGTTCTTATGTCAAAAGCCTATATGCCACAAAATTTGAAAAATCTAAATGAAATATACAATTCTCTTGTTAGATTCCACTTACCAAAGTTGAACCAAAATCAGGTAAAGATATTAAATAGTCTTTTACTGCCTAAGGGAATAGAAGCAGCCATCTAAATACTTGCAACCAAAAAAAGCCAAGAGTGAGATGATTTCAGAGCAGAATTCTACAAGACCGTCAATGAAGAGTCAATATCGATATTTTTCAAATTATTCCACAAAATAGAAATGGACGCAACATGACCAAACTTCTTTTGTAAGACCACAGTCACCTTGATAAATCCTCAAAGACCCCCCAAAAGAAAAAGAACTTCAGACCAATCTCTTTTATGAACAGTGATGCAAAAATACTCAATAAAATAATTGCAAACCAAATCCAAGAGCATGTCAAAGATATCATCCACCATTACCAAGTAGGCTTAATCCCAGGCATGCAGGGATAGTTCAATATAGGCAATCTTAATCCGTCATATAAAGAAATTGAAAAAAAAAAAAAAAAAACAGGATCATTTTCTTAGATGCTGAAAAAACATTTGACAATATCCAACAGTTATTCTTGTTTAAAGTCTTGGAGAGAGTGGGGACAGAGGCACAGATCTAAAAATAGTAAAGACAATATACAACAATCCTATAGCTAACATGAAACAAAATGGAAAGAAACTTAAATCAATTCCACTGAACTCAGGGACAAGACAAGGCCACACACTCTCTCCAAATCTCTTCAGTACAGTACTCAAAGTCCTATCTAGGGCAATAAGACAACTAAAGGAGATCAAGGGGATACAAATTGATAAGGAAGAAGTCAAAGTATTTATATTCACATATATGACAGTATATAAAAGTGACCCCAAATATTCTACTGTAGGAACTCCTACAGTTGAAAAAAAAACTTTATCAAAGTGGTTGGATATAAAGTTAACTAAAAAAAAAATCAGTAGCACTCCTGTATGCAAAAGACAAATGGACTGAGAAAGAATTAGGAGAACAACACCCTTCACAATAGGCAGGAAAAAAAACATAATGTACCTTGGAGTTATCCTGAACAAGCAAGTGAAAAGCCTGCATGAAAAAACAAACAAACAAACAAACAAACAAACAACTTTAAGCCTCTGAAGAAAGAAATTGAAAAAGATACCAGAAGATAGAAATATCTCTCATGCTGATGGGTCAGAAGGATCAACATAGTAAAAATTGCTATCATACCAAAAACAATCTATAAATTAAATGATATTCCCATCAAAATATCAAAACAATTCCTTAAGGAATTTGAAAAAAAATTCTCAGCTTCATATGGAAAAATAAAAAAGCCAGAATAGCTAAAACAGTCCTGTACTATAGCAGATCTTCAGTAGGTATCACCATCCCTGATCTCAAGCTCTACTATAAATCAATAGTAATAAAAAACTGCACGGTACTGAAATAAAAACAGAATGGTGGATGAATGGAATTGAAGACCCATAAATAAGCCCACACACCTATGGACACTTGATTTTTGACAAAGAAGCCAAAACCATGCAATGGAAAAAGGACAGCATCTTCAACAAATGGTGCTGGTCTAACTGGAAGTCTACATGTAGAAAAATGAAAATAGACCCATATTTATCACCCTGCATCAAACTACAGTCCAAGTTGTTCAATGACCTCAACATAAAACCAGATACACTAAATCTGTTAGAAGAAAAAGTGGGAAAGAGTCTTGATCTCATTGGCATAGATGATAAATTCCTCAACAGAACACCAAGAACACTGGCTCTAAGATCAAGAATTAATGAATAGGATCTCATGAAACAAAAAAGCTTCTATGAAGCAAAGAACTCTGTCAATAGAACAAGATGACCGCCTACAGCCTGACAAAAGATCTTCACCAACCCTATATAAATATATATATATATATATATATATATATAATATATATATAAAGATCAAGAAATTAAACTCCAAATAATCCAAATAATCCAATTTAAAAACTGGGGTACAGAACTAAACAGAGATTTCTCCACAGAGGAATATCAAATGGTGGACATTAAATACTCAATATCTGTAATCATCATGGAAATGCAAATGACATTCCATCTTAAACTCATCATGGTTAAGGTCAAAACCTGAAGTGACAGCAAGCTAGTGAGAATGTGAAGAAAGAGGAACACTCTGCCATTGCTGGTGGGAGTGCAAATTATACAACCACTTTAAAAATCAAACTGATGCTTTCTTAGACAATTGGAAATAGTGTTACTTTAAGACCCAGCTCTACTACTCTTGGGCATATATCAAAAACATGCTCCACAATTCAACAAAGATATTTGCTCAACTGTGTTGATAGCATCTATATTCATAATAGCCATAACAGGGAAACAAACTGCATGTCTCTCAACCAAACCATTGTTTTACAGAAATTGTGGTACATTTACACAATGGAATGCACCTTCAGTTTTTTTTTAGAAAAAGGAAACTATAAAATTTTCAGGCAAGTAGATGGAATGAGAAATGATCATCCTAATGAGTTATTCCAAAACCAGAAAAACATGCATGGTATATACTCATTTGTAAATGGATAATGGCCATAATATAGGATAAACATACTACAATCTACAGACCTAAAGGAGCTAAATAAAAATGAGGACCCAATGAAGGATGCTCAATTCTTATGCAAAAGTGCAAATAGAATCGACACCAGAAGTGACTGAGGAGAGGGAACAGGATGAGAGCCTAACATACATATCTTCCGAAAGACTCTGCCCAGCAGGGGTTCGAAGCAGATGCTAAGATTCACAGCCAAACTTTGGGTAGAGCACAGGGAATCATAGGAAAGAGTGGGAGGATAGAATGTAGAAAGACCCAGAGCTGGCAGGACCTCCATAAGAAGACCAACAAGGACAACAAATCTGGGCCCATGGGGACTTGCAGAGATTGATGGACCCACCAAAGATCATTCATGAAGAGGAACCAGAGCCCTGCTCAGATGTAGCTGATAGGCATCTCAGTCTCCATGTTCGATCCATAGTAAGGGGAGAAGGTGCTGGCTTTGACATGGACTCTGTTGTCTGCTATTTGATCATTTCCCCTTGGTGGAGGGGGCATTGCTATGCCACAGAGGAAGAGGATGCAGGAAGTTGTAATGAGACTTGATAGGCTGGGTTCAGATGGTAGGAGAGGAAGGTTCCCTGTATCTGAGATATAGGAAGTGGGATAAGGAGGAATGAGGAATGGAGGGTGAGACAAGGAAGAGTCAAGGGAGAAGATTACAATTGGGATGTTAAGTGGATAAATTATTTTTTAATTTAATTAAATTATTTATGGCAATGTGTTCACTTTGTATCCTTGCCATAGCCCCCTCCCTCATCTCCTCCCAGGCCCACCGAACCTCCTTCTTCTGCCCCTATGCCCTTTCTCTAGTCTCCTAATTGGGGAGGAATTCCTTCCCTTCTAGCTTATCAGGTCTCATCAAGGATGGCTGCATCATCTTCCTCTGTGGCTTTGCAAGACTGCAACACTCAGGAGGAGGTAATCAAAGACTCGAGTTCATGTCAGAGAATAAATTAAAAAAAAACAAATTTAAATAAAAAATAAATTAAATGGGAATAAAACAAACAAATAAAAAAAAAAAACAAATACAACAGGTAAGGAGAGTGTCACAAACCCACAATTCAATGACTCAGAAAGCTCAGATAGTGTTAGTGTCATCATTAAATGCCATCCTAAGAAATTAAATATACTCCCTGCCAAATTTCAAATGCATGATGTTGATGAAAATCAACACAATAGCCTATGCTTACATATACAAAACAAAACAAAATAAATACCTAAAATCATATATTCCATGCTCAGCAGCCAATGATGGTGATGTTGATGCCAGGCATGTTGGCGTACATTTAAGCCCAACACTCAACTGGAGTTAGAGCTGGAAGTTCAAAACCAGCCTGTCTATATACAAACTTTCAGGAAACATCCAGGAACTCTGGGACATTATGACAACACACAACATGCTGATAATCAGATTAGAAGAAGAAGGATGAGATCAAAGGTCCAGAAGACATTTTCAACAAAATCATACAAGAAAAAACTCTTAACCTAAAGCTGTCTATCAAGGCACAAGAAGCATACAAAATACCAAAGACACTGGACCAGAAAAGAAAGTCCTCTTACCAGAGAATAATCAAAACTCTAAATATACAGAACGAAGAAAGAATATGAAAAGCTGCAACTGAAAACAAACAAACAAACCAAACTAACCAACAAATCTGACAAACCAAAACAAACAAAAACCACCCAAAAAAAAAAAAAAAAGATCTATTGGAATTAACCCTGTATTCTCAGTAAAAATGCTAGAAGTTGAATGGCTTAGACAGAGTGCTTCTGACTCTAAAAAACTGCAGAAGCCAATACAAATTACTAACTATGCCCAGAAACTTTCATTCACCAAATGGGGAAAATAAGATGTTCCATAAAAAGGTCCATTTTAAATAATATGTATCTACAAATACAGCCCCACTCAAGGTGCTAAAACCACCACCACCACAAAAATAACAATCACTGTTCAATGATATCTCTTAATACCATCGACCCAAATTCACCAATAAAAAGACACAGGCTCACAAAACTGATGATAAAACAGAATCCACCCTTCTTCTAAATACATGAAACACAGCTTCACATCAAGATAGACATTATCTCAAGGTAAAGGTTTGGAGAAGATATTCCAAATAAATGAACTAGAGTATCAAGCTCATATAACAATTGTAATATCTAACGAAACAGACTTCAAAAAATAATTAATCAAAAGACGGAAAAGGATTGACATATTTAAAAAAAAAAACATCCAGCAATATAACATTTCAATACTTAACATTTATGCTCCAAACATAAGAGAACCAAAGTTATAAAAGAAACCCTTCTGCAGATTGCATCACATCCTGGCCCTCATAAACTGATAGGGGAAGACTTCAATATATCACTCTCACCAATGGACAGGTCCTCCTGACCAAACTGAACAGATAAATGCTCCAGCTATCTAACATCAAAGCACTACCCAAATGATGTTTACAGAACATCCACCCAAGCAAAAAGATTGTTCCCTCTTCTCAGCAACACATATATTGTTCTCCAAAATTGATTATATATTTGAACAGTGGAAGTCTCAAAAGATATAAGAAACTTTCAATAACCTCCTGCATCCTATCAGACCACTAAGTTTTAAAGCATCACATCACCAATAACAAAAACAATAGAAACCTTACAAACTTATAGAAACTGAACAACTCTCTACCGAATTAAAAAAATGGATCAAAACTGAAATAAAGAAAGAAATTAAAGACTTTCTAGAAATCAATGAAATGAATACACAACATATCAAAAATCATAGTACATAATGGAATTGTTGACCAAAAGACAGTTCATAACACTAAACACTTTCAGAAAAAATAATCAGAAAGATTTCTTAGTAGCAACTTAACAGCATACCTAAATACTCTAGAACAAAAAGAAGTAAACAAAACTAAAAGGAGTAGACAGTGAGAAACTGTTGAACTGTGTCTTCAGTGGTAAAACTGAATGTTTCCACAGGAAAAGAAAGGTAGATCCTATCAAAATTGATAATGATTAGATTTGAATAGTAGAGATCTCCTGAGTAAGCAGAGGTAACTGTTCATCAGACATTGTGGTCATTCAGTCCAAACTAACTTAATAAAGACTAAAGTTTTCTTCTTAAATAAAAAGGATATTTTTGTTGTTTCATATTAAAAACAGTTAAGAGGTTTAAATGTTTGAAATAAATTCAAAGGAATAAACTTGTTTGAGTTGGAATAATTTGGAGTGAATATAAGATATTTGAGCAGCGTGGTGATAGACCATGCATTTAATCCCAGCAGAGACAAGCAGTTCTCTATTAATTAGTTGTTTTCTAAATTCAGGAGTTAAAATGACAGGGTGTTGGTGGTTCATAGCCTTAACCCCAGCATTTGGGAGGCACGTGCCTTTTACATACCACCTGGGAGGCAGAGGCAGGTAGGATTTACAGTGATTTTACTTAAAAGCTGCTTGTAAAAGGCAGGCAGAAAATCAAAGTGAATTCCCTTTATTATCTAGAAATAAATACACTTTAAAGTATATTTGTAAACTTTCAAAGATTTTTTAACTTTAAGTGAGATATTATACTTTTTCTATTTCCAAAAAACCATTTTGCCATATAAAAGATATAACATCCCTAAAAAGGCACAACCCTCACCCCAGAATTAGGGATGGGGCAGGGTTTTGATTTAATCTTTTCAGGATAATAAATCATCCAACTAAAGAATATGGAGACCACTGGACACATGAAATTTCTGAAGAAAATGACAGATCACCAAAAGAAAATGTCAAAAGAGAAGGAGTAAACTGGCCAACTGGTATCACTCACCTTCATGTTAACTCTTCTGGCTTCTACAGACATAAGTGCAAACTGTCTTTATGTGATTGCTAAAGAACAATCCAAAATCTCTATCTCATATCAGAAAAGCCACCTGGTAAGAAACAGAGGAAAACAGAAAAATAAGGGATGATTCTATTGTCACCAATCTCATAATCCTCTGGCATGATGCGACTTCTGTACTAACTTCACATGATCAAGAATGTGTACAGTGTTTGTGAAAGAATGAGGGGGTGGGAGAAAAAGCCAAAAACATAATCCTAAAATATAGTCAAGTTTACATGAAAAGATGTAAGGAAACTCTAACATGAAAAATGTCCACTGGACCAGAGATACCTTTGATTTTCTAATTAATACAAATTAAATAAACACAGATTTCACAACTGCTACAAGACAAAAACAAAGTGATACCTAAACTGTTATATTTCTGACCCTCCAGCTACTACTAACCTCCTTTACAGAGAGTCATTTTGCTCTGGAAGTCTCTTAGAAAATGGAGGTGATCATAAAGCTGGGCTATGGCTTGCAGTCCCCCGTGTCCCCTTGTGGGTTCAGGCACAGCCCAGCCCTTGCCAACACTCACACACAATACAATGTTGGAGAATATTTTAATATGTTTCCTGATGCATGGATTATGCCACAAGTTGTGGAATCTGCCCTATCCACTTACCTACAACCAGGCACACCTGACAAAATTCTGCATCTCAGAAATTCATTTTGTACCCTGGAATTGAATTTCTCTAAAGCATGCCATTGTGCCTGGTGGTAGATGCAAGGTAAAAAAAAAAAAAAACAAATAATCAATTATTGCTGAAGGATGATCACCACCAACTTTTTCTTCCAGTTTCAAAACTATTTGTAAAATTTATTACACAAAACCATGTGTGGAATACAAAATTCATTATTTCTAGAAATGAGACCTTCAGTTTTCCAATCTGTCCACTGCAAAACCAATGCCTGAGTGTGCACACTAGATAGTGATATTATAAGCACCACAACTTTCTACTGCCCAGCCTGCAAAGTTTCCACTTCTCTGGACAATCAACACTCATGACAGGTTGGAGGCCAAGGATCTCTGCTGAGATCACCACATGGAGACCAACAGAACCACAGCCTGAAACACAATCTGAACCACAGTCCATATCGTTCAAAGCAGATCAGGCTGTAATAGCTCTGCAGCCTGCTCTTCCTGGCCTGGGGACAATGACCCCACACTCAACATGACATGGCCTCTGGTCTCACTCACAGCTCTTTTGAGCTACATCAAAGGAAAATCCCAAAAAAAACTCATAAACTACCACCCACTGTTGCTCCTCACCGCTAAGCCTACCGAGAGTCTCCAATTAGCTTGAACAATACAGTTGAATCTCAGGAGAGTAGTAGCTCCTCTACCAGTGGATCAAAAGATCAAATGATGCAGATAGCAGAGGCATTCTAGCTTTGCCCTAACCCCTCTGGGAACAGTTAGGGCAACACTAGCTAATAGCCTAGTGTTGTTATAAAAGAATGAAAATCCCAATTATTCAATTTTAAAACCTGCTAGCGCAGGGAGGCAGAGAAAGCACCATCAGACCCTGGTACTCACCTCACCACCAAGAGGAAAAAGCCCCAAAATCTCACCAGTTCAGATGACAGCTCAGGGGGAATAGGCCAAAGGAAGCCAAGGCCAAAGGCTTTCTATCTCAAAGCTCCAAAAGCCCAAAAGCTACCAAGCTAAACCTCCTTCCACTTTTACACTCTGTCTTAAATACATTTCAGCTGAAAGTTCCACTTATTCTTTAATCCCTGTCAGCTGGTTTCTTGCAATTTGCCTCTTGACCTAGGGTTAACATTATTCCATCCTGTGCACAGAGAGCTTTTGAATTAAAGGTATGTTCCAGGGCTGACAGAATCATCCCATAATCACCTTTTTAGAATAAACAAAAAATTATTGGAATTAAAGTTTGTGTTAGGGCTCAACCATACCAAACAAAGCACAGGTTTTTACAGTTCACAATCTAAGGGATCACACTGGGATCAAATATCCTGCAACACCCTCATCTTTGAAATGATTTAAAATTCAATCTTCCACTCTCCCAGGGCACCTGTTCATTTTCCAAGATACAGGTAATTTATGTTACACACTCAGTGTCCAGTGAATTCATCTCTACCTCATAGTTGAGAAGTCCATCAGCCAAACTTCAGTCAAAGCCAAAGAGTAACAACCAATAAAGAAACAAATGGCCATGAATTTGAAAGAAAGGAGTAGTTAGTGGGAGCTCAATGAAAATGAGATATAAAACAAAAAGGATGTGGCTGTTCCTCCATATGTTGGAGTAGAAAGTTTATTATAGATAGATGAGAGAACATAGTCAGACACAGGGAAATCTGGGACAGTCTAGAGTTGACATGACCCTGAGCTATGTGAGAAGAGAGGAGAGAGAGAAGTGGAGAGCCAGAACAAAGGGCCAGGAGGATAAATGATAAATGAAAAATACCAGGTAACCAAAACGGTTAGAATACATAAGGATGGACAGCTGGGAGAAGGTCAGCTCAACTCCGGGGCTAGAGAACTGTGTTTGACACCCATACCTTGTAACAGGTAAGGGCTGAGGGATGCTGGGAGAACCTGACAGCCACATCTGCTTTGATTGTTAAGTAGCCACCTTAATGATTCATCCCAGCATTTGAGAAGTAACAGTTGAGAGGAATGAGAAGGTTAAAAAATTTCATTATAACCTCAAAATTATTTTTAAAAGTTGAAAATGGCTTTATGATCCAATATTCTTCAGGGAATATATATTAGGGCACACAAAGTATTACTCACACCTTTTCTCTCAGGTTGTGCATTTTCAAATGGGGGGAGGGGAAAGCATTCCTGTTAGGCACTACCACCCCACTTTGTCCAGATCTTCTGTGTGTTTGAACTAGTGTAACTGTAAAAATTTGCTTTCCAGAAACACGTTCAGCAAGTAATCCATAATCTTGATTCTCTTTGTGTCTGACACCCAGCCCTAAGTATACACTTTTCACATTAACTGACCATCTAAAATTGATTACCATTATCATTGCCATTTTCCCTCCTCCCCCTCCCTTTCTGTGTTGTGACAACACCAGCTTCAAAGTAGGTCAGTTATCTCAATTCTTACACAGGTCCCTCTTTATTTGTAATCACCCACCTCCAAACAAACAAACAGAACCCAGGGAGGTCAGTGGACACTCATTCACGGATCTCTTTTACTTCACACTGACCAGTCAGAGCCCACCTGAAAAGAGTTGCAGGATTGTGTTCTAGGCACTGAGTAGTAGAGGTAGCATTCAGTGTTTAAATAAAGTGTAAACTACATAACATGTGAAAGACTGATCTACAGGAGACATTGCTTTGAACAAAAACAAAAATCAAAGCACTAGAGAAAAAGGAAAAAATTCTTAATGACTGGGGATTATCAGAGAATATTAACTAATAAGAGACTAGAGCAGTGATGCATCAACAAAATAAAATTTAATAATACCAACTGACTTATTTATTTATTTATTATGTATACAGTGTTCTGCATGCATGTTCACTTGCACACCAGAAGAAAGCACCAGATCTCATTATAGATGTTGTGAGCCACCATGTGGTTGGTGGGAATTGAACTCCTGACCTCTGGAAGAGCATCCAGTGCTCTTAACCTCGGAGTTGAAAAATAAAACATATAGGCATACTGACTTTGCAAACACAGACCATTCTCTTGTAGAGGGAAAGCCATTAATAAGATACTGTTTAATGTTGTCCCTGTGTACAATATTAGCTGCTGAGACCTGTAACCTGACAGACACAGCTTTAGCCAATAGCCTGTGTCTCAAATTTGAACTGACAGAACTGTATCGATGAGGATTGTACATATGGGCATAGGACAGTCTCTTAATTCAAAATTCAATATTCACTGGATCAAGTTACCTGACCTAAACTGAACACCCACCAATCTGGTCTGTTTTCACTCGCAATCATAAATTAAAAAGTACATGTTGGGAAGTTACAAATTAAAAAACCTCACCCTGCCACATTTCTAGATAATCCTGGTGAGCAAATATGTGTATATCAGGATCCTATTCTCTAACAGGCCTGGTTAGCATACTGCTCATCTGTGGACTGATTTATAGGCAGTCTTCCCTCAGCTAAATTCTAACTGGAGCCACTAGTTTCTCAGCAATAGTAAATCCTTTCCATCATCAATTCTACTATTCTATATCACAGCTTAATATTGGAGTGCTCTCTGACACAGGACATACCATTTACAACCTCCACAAAATTAAAATGTATCTTTTAGAACTGAGAGAACCTACCTGACACCTCCAAACATCACCAGAAACTAGGCCTAAAAAAGGTCACCTAAAGGTCACAGAATAGTGACTCTACCATAAGGTCAGCAGGAACTAGGCCATGGGTCACCATTTCCCAAAACAAACTCATAAGATTCCATACCCAAGGAACAGCCTGAGGATAACCACAAGGATGGGAAGGTATCTTATCTCAAAGTGGGGCATTTGTTCTGAGCAGCCCACCAACCTTGAAGTAGAACATTCAATGACACAAAAAATACCTAACATTCCTGAGGCCAAGAGATAGCTCGCTCAATGTTAGTTATGTTAGCTAGCTAATCACTTTGTAAAAAGCTTGCTCTTGCTGAATGTCACCCAATCCTGTAACTGTTAAACCAGAACTTTCTGGTCCTTCCTAAAACCCCAGTCAAAACCCTGCCATGCAGCTGCTCAGGGCTCTCCTCTCTGATCCACTGTGTTGGTGATGTTGGAGAGACCCAGCTTAAGCCCACATAAAACTCTTTGATTTTGCATATGTGTTCTCGCTCCTGGCCATAACATGTGGGGTCTCATATTGGATCCTCAAGGGTCCCAAACACCCCTGGCACAGGGAACTTAACAACAGCCAATAAGTGAGCACTCTGTCTGTATCTGTCTTTGTGTCTGTGTTTCTCTAGTGTTTTTTTTTGGACCTTGAGGCAAAATGTGTAATCTATGTGTTCAGAAATGTTAGAGCTGATGCTCTGGACAGCTGTGGGCCAGAGGAAGCCTGGAAAGAAAGGGCACATCTGTAAAGGGAGTTAAGCACCGAGTTTTCTGTGATCTCTAGACCTCGGAGAGGATGAATGTGCCCCTATCTGTAAAGGGTGGTAGAGTACCCAGTTTTCTGTGATCTCTGGATCTTTGGACAAGGACAATGCAGGTAGCTCCTGCATCAGGGATTCACTGATAGCCTACTTTCATTTTTTTCCACTGCAAGAGTGGTGGAATCTGCTCTCTGGCTCTGTGTATTTTTCTGCTGAACAAGCAATGGAATCTAGCTGTTTGTGTCTCTTGTTTAACTGTTTTGTCTGTCGCTGCCAGTTTTTTTTTTTTTTTTTTTTTTTTTTTTTTTTTTTTTTGTCTTTGGGACTGATTGAGGACATGGGACAAAATGCTTTTATCCCTCTAGACTTGATTCTTTCCCATTTCAGGGAAGCTTGAGCCATGCTCCACAGGCTCCAGTGAGAGTGGCAAGGAGGTGCCAAAGGATGGATACAGTATGTGGAGCCCCAGGCTTGGCATCTCTGCCAATGTTCTCTGGTCTCTGGTCTGACAGAGCTTAGCTACTACTCTGGCTTCGGGTCTGGCAGAGCTTGGCCACTGCTCTGGCCTTCGATCTGGCAAAAATTTACTGCTGCTGTGGTCTCTGGCCTGGCAGAGTTTGCCTGGTGCTTTGGCCTTTGGTCTGGTAGAGATCAACAGATATGTTGCTGCTCCATTCCTGGTCTGGCTGAATGCAGGTCACCATTTCAAACTCTGGTGCAATTTGGTGGAGCCTGATTTCGGGGTAGGACATCACTAATGAAACAGGAGAGAGGGCCCATAGGGAGACAGGCCACTGTTTTGAGTTTTGGTATTTTCTTCTTCTTCCATTCTTTTTGCACGCATTGTACCCAGTATATTTTTTCTTGTGTTGTTCTTTTGTGGTTTTGTTTGCTTGTGATGGTCTCAGTGGGCCATTGACCAAACAGTTGTGCTCCATGGTGACTTTGACTGCCCCATGCACTCAGCATTACAAGCTGGGACACCTCTGGTCTCCAGTGGGAGCACACATCTCCACATGGTAGGCTGGGAGGGCTTGGTTGAAGAGGGGTATGTGTGCAGAAATTTCTGTTGGGCTGATCCTTGTTGCCTCCTTGCTTCCTCTCTGAGGAAAGTTGATGACCTGAGGTTAGCTCTGGCTTGGAACAATAATCGTCAAATATGCTCTTAGCCAAAATGTATTCTGTTTATTACTATTATTATTATTTGGTTATGATCCCCTGTAGCACAGCCTGGCCTGAAACTAAACACCTATAAGATGACCATGAATTTGCGATCCTTCTGCTCTACTTCTTATCAACTGAGCTACATCCCTAATCCCTCAAACTTCTTTTTGAGCCATAGGTGACTTCAACTAGGAAGTGGACTGAACCCAAAAGGAGAAGTCTTAGCTCCACTGATCTCCTGGGTCTGTGCCAGTTTACTGGCAATGTGCCAAGAATATCCACCTGAGCACCTTGGCACATGACTTATTAGCATGGCTGCACTTATGAGATTGTTGCTTGAGAACCAAGCCAATTCTTTTGTGGGCAAGGTCTCAGTCTGGCAACTGGAAGAATTTTGTTAAAAAATCTTAGAAAGCACATGTATGATTGTGGTTTGCATGGGTGGGAACCTCTGTCAGTGTGCTCCCCAAAGTGCTAAAGGACACCCTCCCCAGGGTGGGAGGGAGGGATAGATGAGGAATTCACCATGTCTGGGTTTCTACCCCCACCCCCCAGAAAAATCACCAGTGAAAGAAAAAAATAGCTGGAATGCATTTTGTATTCAAGGTCTAGAAGTGAGGTAGCAGGGGGCCTTTGGGCAATGCTTTCACAGAATTGCCTCCATTCAAGTACAATGTTTGTAAATTCACACTGAGAAAGGAAGGAAATGAAGGGGGGAGGGAGGGGAAGGAACATATTCAAAATCTCCCTGCCAAGAAAACTGAAAGGAAAAAAATCCTGCTTAATGATGTTCCACCTTTTGTGTGTGTGCCCAAGAATTCTTTAAGTTGTGTTTATGCATGCATCCTTTCATCTTATTTGCACACACACACACACACACACACACACACACACACACACACGTATATACTCTAAAAGCTTGCTGAATAATGGTGTTTCAATGTCTTCCTCACATTTCAACTGAATTATTTTTGGGCCATAAATCTAAACCTAATTCTTATCAATATTTAGAGGTTTTGCTTGTTTTGAATGTGTGGTTTTATTTTCTTAGTTAACAGTGTGTGCACAGTCCGTTACACCGGGGTCATCATGCTTGGATCTCTAGAAAAGTAATGAAAAACAACAAACAGTACTAATAATGTTAGTGAATAAATTAAAGTTACTGAGTGCATTGTACAATGAACTCAAATGCTCTTTTCAGACAGGACATTTTATGATGATTTTTTTTTCATGAGGCACAAAATGTCACTTAAGCTTAAGGCATATTTACAACATTTTGTTGAAAACAAGGTTCAAGATGCATCCTGAAATCATAACATCAAATGATGTACAAAGAGGACATAATCAGCTTTCCAGATATGGTGTCCTAGGGATAAGTATGGTAGGATGCAAAGCCCAGGACATTTTCTGAGGACCTGATGTCTCGTAAAACCTAATGAAAATATAGATTCTTTCCAGAAAATGAACATGTTCATAAAACCAACTACATATAAAACACTTGCAGAGTGAATGTCAGGAGAGTGACTGGGTTAAAAACTAACACCAAATGAGTAGCACTGTTACTGTATCTGAAATTTCTATATTGTTTGGAAGTCAGAAACAGGAAGACTGTTAACCCCTGTATTTAAGGCAGGGCATCTATATAAAGAAAAACAATTCTTTGCTTCTCCTGTTCCTTTTTTCTCCTCCCCTTCCTTCTCCTTCCTTATCTCCTATATGTGAAGCAAATGTTCTACCTCTGTGCTGTATTCTTACCTTCTGTACAAAACAGGCAGAAACAGATAGTCTTTGGATATAATAAAGCCAGATGCTAAACCTCACTAAAGCTTAAAGGAAGTAACTTGTTATGGGATAAATTAAAGAGAACACAGAGAAGGCAACAGGCATAGAGGAGGCTGTCCTAGTAACAGCAGTAACAGAACAACATAAAAAGACTTCAGGAAATGTTTTTTACAGATGGCACAATGGCTGGCATTAACAAATAAATTGCTACATGCTTCCATCCTTTAGGTGGGAATTCTGTATTACTATCAGATTATGAAGACTTTGTTAAAGGAATTTATTGTTTAAAAGGTTAATTGTCCTTCCACAGATAGTTACTGTGAATTAGGTACCCAATACTGTGCTAAGTCCTGAACACACAAAAATGATTGATGTAAACACTTCTCTTTCTCTATAAGCTAACAGTCTTGTGGGGTAATCCACCATAAACAAACCCATAGACCATGCATAGAAATGTATACATCACATAAATTCCACTATGAAACCTAAAGGAAAGCAAGAGGTACCTAACATCCCAGAAAGGATAAAGAACATACATATTCAAAGGCTGAGACATGAGAACATTTTAGTTCAGTAGGGTAAATGAAAGAAGGTGAATTTTTTGAAGTATACTAGGGAAGAAGAAAGGAATGATGATGATGATGATGATGAACATGATGATGATGATGATGATGATGATGATAATAAAAGAATAAAGAGGGATGATAGCCATCCCTCTATGCTGCTGCTGTTCTTTTCATCCTTGCACCCTCTTTTCATCCTTGTGCCCTCTAGTGGTGACGGGGGGCAACTTCTCCATCATTTCTCTCTGGAATTGTTGATGGTTTAAGCAGCAGAGCCTGCAGGGCTGGTGGCCCCCAGGGAGAGCCCATGAGGGCGAGGCTTGGGCAGGTGACTCCAGGAAGTGACCATGCTCCCTCAGCATCGTTCCGGTTGGAACTCGGAACTCTGGTTGCCAGGTAACCAGACGCCAGTAGCAGCAACAGCTGCCTGGACAGACCAGCTTGTCCAGAGGAGCTGGAGAGAGGAGTCTGTTGTTCTGCTTCCAGACCTCCAAAGGCTTAGGTGTCTTGGAAGCCAACGGTGGTCGCCTGGGCCGCTGCTGGAGACATATGGTGTGCTCACTGACACGTTTCTGGCCTGTTCCCCACCGTGAGACCAAGGTAATCAGGACCGCTGTGTGGTGGGGGAGCTTTCTGGTCCTCTCCCATCCCCCATCCACCGTGGTTGCGGCCTGGGTGAATGTTCCTGTTGGGTCACTGAGGAACACGTTTCATGCCCGCTTCCCTCTTCAGTGTAGGGAAAGGGTTCATTGGTGCCCCTCGGGGTTTTCAAACTTCAAGCCTTCCTCCTGCTGTGGTCCTTCCTCAGAGCGAAAGGAAGCGAGCCTTCCAGCATGGTATCCCCATTGCTCAGCAATGATGGCGTGAACTTCGTGGAGCAGATGATCCTCTATTTGCACACCACTCTTTCTGGCCCTTTATCCAAAGTTTGCAACCACAGGAGTGGTTCTGGACCTGATCCTGAAAAGGCAGTTGAGCGGCTCCACCAGGGATGCAGCCCTCAGACCTCCTCCTGCTGTTTCCTAGGGCCTGTGCCCACACAGAACCGGGACGACTGAGTTGCAGCAGCCTAGGTGCCGGGCCTAGCCCTTTAAAGGGACATGTCCATACATGGGCGATTGGGACAGAGGTGGGGCTCTAGCAGGTGCCATTCACCTTCCCCAGGGAATGTCACACACCACCCTTTCTCATGCCCTGAGCGTCCTTTCCCCGTTTGTGTAAAGGATTCTGGACCCCATTTGCGGTGTTTGTTATGGATGGAGCCCCTAGCACCCCCAAACCCCACCCTGGGAAGATTCTAATAGTTTCTTCTAGATGTCTGGGTGGGTTGGGGACATGGGGCCTTAGGGGTGACACCCCCGTGGACTGTCACAGGTATAGATCCTTCAGGTGGACCAGCAGACAAAGATATGAATGGGATCGGGGTGGAGGGGAAGTGAGCGGGAAGGGGCGTTTGGGGCCAGGGTGGAGGGCCAATTTTGGCCAGGAGCCTCACCTTTGGGGTTCTCTCCCTAGGGACTGTCCCAGCGACCATACCTGCTAGTAGAGGACAGAGATTTCCCACTGGGCTCCTGGGTTTTGAGCAGCAGAGGGAGGGACTGGAAAGGAAGGGCCCTAGGGTATACCAATGCCACCCCCCCGCAGCCCCAAAGCTAGGCCAGGCTCCCGACCCCGTGTCCCTCTGCCCTGCTCTCACCCACAGTGCCATCTTCTCGTTCTTGTCCCAGTGGCTGCAGAAATTCCTCCAGGATTTCTCTGGGGCCCTGGACCTGGCCATCTTCAGGCGGCTGCTGACTATGCCAGGATCCATGCGCCCACTGCAGAGTTGGACTGCCAATCTGGGGGATCCTCCGGGCAATGGATAAACCCGGGATAAGCTGAAGCCCGAGAAGGAGGAGGAGGATTAGGAGGAGGAGGAGGAGCCGGGGCGGCGCCTGGTGAGGCAGCAGCTGATTCCAACCCCATGTCCCACAGGAGAAGTTTCCTGAAGCTCTATCGAATGAAGCAGATGAGGACGCCTGTCAACTCGACCGTCCTGCAGGTAGGAGAGGGGACTGTGCCTTCCCTGGCATGGAGAGGCCATCTTGGGTTAGCTCACCCCATTCTGCGTGCCTTCAGGCTGCTCCCTTATCCCAGATGACGGCTCATCCCTTTCTGTGCTCAGATCCTGAGCTACTTGGGGCCTCAACTGCAAAGCTGCCCATGCAAGAGGCCTTGGTGGCGCAGGGGAAACGGAGCCTGGCTTCGGGGGCAGATGCTAAGCCCCAAGAGGATGATGAGCTCCTGGATCCCATGGCTGCGAGATCCCCAGTCTTGCCAGAAGCTGGACCAGTGCAAACTCTGGCTTTAGCATTAGAGGATGCACAGTCCCTTTTGGACTTGGTGGTTGAGCTACTGTTTCTCTCCACTGTGGCACACTTTGGGGCACCTGATCCCATGTCCTAGCTGCCCGAGGTGGACAAATAGTTGGTACAATCACCGGCTGGGCTGCACTCAGCGCCTGTTCCCCTTAGAGAAAAGGTTCCCTTAATTTTGTATGTTTTTAAATTGCTGTTTTTCACTGTTGCGATATTGTTGTTGGTTTCATACTATTATTAAAAAGCTGTTGCTTACTCATCTTAAGTGATGTATTCGGAGATGGGGCCATTCCTGGGCAGTGGTCCTGGCTGAGGCAAGTGGTATGGAGTCTGTTTTTTTTCGAGTTTCCTGCGAGTTGGGCATGTGCATCCATCTATAGGAGATGCTGCCAGGTGTGTAGTTGGTGCACAGGGGGTCTACTGGGATATATTGAGCCCCATAAAAAAAGCCCAACAGGACCAGTGCTTGGCAGCAGAATTTTGGGGCCATAGCTGGGCCAAGAGCTAGGCTCTGAGGACCAGGACCAGGAACAGTACTAGGACCCAGCTCTGTGGACATTATCCCTGAGGGAAAAAAAACCTATAATTTGAGATACAGAGTACATTTTGGGGGATCATTTAAATACATGATATTTCTACATAGCCATGCCTGTTTTAGAACTCAGTCTTTGGAGCTGGGCATGATGGCACACACCTGTAATCCCAGCACTCAGGGAAGAAGAGACTTGAATTTGAGGCATGCCAGGTCTACAAAGTAAGTCTAGAACAGCCAAGACTACACAAGGAAATTCTGTCTAAAAACAAACAAATAAATGAATGAACAAACACAAAAGAGAGCTCACTGTGGGACCAAGCTGACCATAATCTATTCAATTCTTTGCATCAGAAAAATACCTATCATCAAGTGAAAATGCATTATATCAATAGTAGCCACCGAAAAGAATATCAGAATGATCTAATAAACTTCTGTGATTGGATTTGATACACATACAGCAAACTTCAATAACTACTCCATTGTTTCTAATTATAGAACACAACCACAATTGGTGACCTCCTCCATTACATTATAAATGAACATGGTAAATAATTTACTTCATCCAAGGACATGTTTCTTTTCATGATTAGATTCTTAGGGTGTACAGATATTAGCACGTTTATCCTGTATTATATGTCTAATACCCACTTATGAGAGAGTATATACCCTGTGTGTCTTTCTGCTTCTGGGATACCTCACTCAGGGTGATCTTTTATAGATCCCACCATTTGCCTGCCAATTTCATGATTTCCTTACTTTTAAATGCTGAGTAGTGTTCCCTTGTGTAAATGTATCACAATTTCTGTATCCATTCCTCAACTGAGTGGCACCTGGGTTGTTTGCAGCTTCTGGCTGTTACAATTAAACAGCTACAGACATGGTTGAACAAATGTCCTTGTTGTATACTTGATCAAATTTTGTATATATGCTTAGGAGTAGTATAGTTGGATCTTGAGGTAGCACTATTCCTAATTTTCTGAGAAACTGCCAGATTGATTTCCAAAGTGGTTGTACAAGTCTACATCACCAACAGAAGTGGAGGAGTGTTCCACTTCCACACATCTTCTCCAGCATGTGTTGTCACTTGAGTTTTTGATCTTATCCATTCTGATAAGTGTAATGTGATATCCCAGGGTCATTTGAATTTGTATTTCCCTGATGACCAAGGAAGAGGGGACAGGAGTTCCACAAGGAGAGCAACAGATGAAAAAATACTGGACACTGGGGTATTTTTTGAGACTGATACTCCAACCAAAGACCATGCATTGAAATAACCTAGAATTTCTTCAATTCCTGTCCAGATATATTCCATGGCAGCTCAGTCTCCAAGTGAGTTCCCTAGTAATGGGAACAGGAACTGTCTCTGATATGAACTCAGTGTCTGGCTCTTTGGTCACCTCCCCTTGATGGGGGAACAGGCCACAGAGGAGGACAATGCAGCCAGTTCTGATGAGATCTCATAGGCTAGGGTCAGATGGAAGTGGAGGAGGACTTCCCCTATCAGTGAACTTGGGGACAGAAATGGGAGGAAGTTAGGAGGTTGAGTAAAGGAGGGGATGAAGGATGCAGCCACAGCGTGGATACAATGTAAATAAACTGTAATTTACAAAAACATAAATTTTTAAAAAGTGAAAAAAAAAAAGAAACAACCTTCAGATACTTGAAGTTTTTTTGTTTACATCCCTGGATGTTGTTTTTTGAGAAAGAGATTTTCTGTATGGCCTTGACTGACCTGTCATGCTTTCTAGACCAGGCAGGCCTTTAACTAACACAGATAAATTTCCCTCTGTCAGTCATAGTGCTAGTATTAGAGGCTTTTGCCAACAGTCCAGGCTTTGATTTTTTAATTTAATTTAATGTTTTATTTTTGCGACATGGTGTCTCAGTGCATCATTGCCAATCCAGGAATCTCTTTGTAAACCAGGCTGACTTTGAACTCACAGAGACCTACCTTCATCTACCTCTCAAGTGCTGGGACTGAAGATGTGTGTCACCATGCCTGACAAGACTTTCTTATAGCCTAGTCACACTATGTGATTTCAGACATATCTAGCCACACATCTAGCCTGTTTTTTTAGACAATGTTTCTCTCTAGCCGTGCATGTCCTGGACTTGCTTTGTAGACCAGGGTGACACTGAACTTACACAGCAGCATGCTTGTGTCTCCTGGAGAGACGGGATTAGAGATATGTGCCACAAAGCCTGGCTCAGATTTTTTATTTCAATCATATATCTATATGATTAAAACATAAATTGAAACATATACATATGATTAAAACAAAATGTATATATTAATATATAACATATTTATTAAATATATTGGTTTATATTACTATATTTAGTGAGAATATATTAATTATACATATGAATATTTTGGTATTTCGAGAGAGGGTTTCTCCTTTTAGCCTTGGCTATCTTGGACTAGATCTGTAGACCAGCCAGACCTTGAACTCACAGAGACTGGCCTACTTCTGCCTGGCAGAGTGCTGGGATTAAAGGCCTATGCCAACACTTAGTATTTAGGCACCTGCTTCTGTCTTTCCTAGCAACCTGTGATGTCATTTATGTGTCGACAGCCAGGGAGGGCAGGTGTGGTTACTTTGCTCCTTAAAAGGATCTGCCTGCCCACTTTGTCTCTCTCTTGGCCTCTCTTGCCCTCCTGCTATTGCCTTCTTGCCCTCCCCCTTTCTCTGTTGTGGTGCCCCCCTCTCTCTCTCTCTTCCCCCTATCATGTCCTGCTCTCTCCTTCTCTGTCTCTCTTCATTTCCATCTGAGAGCCCACCCGAGAATGCAAACAACTGTAAAAGTAAAACAGCTGTGACTATTCCCATCCTTGAATTAAAGCCAGAGGAACATAGCTCTCGAACGGTAGGATGAACTGCTCTGAGATAGCCTTGTATTTAAGCCAGAGGCAGATAGCTCTCAAAGGGCAGGATGAACTGCTCTGAGATAGTTTTTTAAAAATAAGGTCAGGGTGAATTGTTTTGAGAAAACACACAAACGGCCAAAAACTGCAAACAACTAGCTGTAAACTATCTTCATGCTATTCTTGCTGACCAATCAATGTATAGAGCAAAAGTGGCCAGATTTTTAAGTATAAACACCCTGTGCTTTGCATGCTCGGGGTCCTCTCCTGTCTTTAGAGGGGCAACCCTATCACGATTTGAATAAACCTCTTGCTTTTGCATCGAGTTGTGGTCAGTAAGTGTTCCTTGGAAGGGCACAATCCTGAGCTCCTGATTAGTGAGACTCCAGGTCTTACAACATGGAACTAAAAAGCTTTTGCAATCCATTCCTTAATGATGAAGCACCTTATAAAATAGGAAACATCTTTACCAGCTACCCAACAGACAGATTTATATGTAGACCATTCAAAGAAGTCATGAAATGTAAACATGAAGAAACAAACAAACAATCTAGAAAAGATGATCCAGAGTGAGGTATCCCAGAATCAGAAAGACATACACGGTATACACTCACTTTTAAGTGGATGCTAGACCTATAAGATAGGATAAACATACTAAAATCTATACACCTAAAGAAGATAAATGAGAAAGAGGACCTGGGTTAAGATGATCAATCCTCACTTAGAAAGACCAATGGGATGGATATAGGCAAATACAAGAAACAGGACAGAAGCCTGCTCCAGAGGACCAATGAAAGAGTCTACCTAGCAGAGTATCAAAGCAGATGTTGAGACTCATAACCAAACCTTGGGCAGAGCACAGGGAATCATATGACAGAAGGGGGAGTTAGTGTGACCTGGTGAGGACAGGAAATCTACAAGGACCAAATATATCAGAGCACAGGGGTCTTTTATGAGACTGTTTCTCCAACCAAGGACCATGTATGCATATAACCTAGCACCCCTGCTCAAATGTAGTCCATGTCACTTCTGTATCCAAATGGATACAATACTAAGTGGAACAGGGACTATTTCAGACATGAATTCAGTGGCTGGCTCTTTGACCTCCCCCCTCCCAAGGGAGAATCAGACTTGCTGGGCCACAGAGGAGGATATTGCAGCCAGTCCTGATGATACCTGATAAGCTAGGGTCAGTTGGAACAGTAGGAGGCCCTCCCCTATCAGTGGACTTGGAAAGGGGTAGGGAGGAGTTGAGGGAAGGAAGGTGGGATAGGGAGGGAATGAGGGACAGGGATAAAGCTGGGATACAAAGTTAATAAACTGTATCTAATATTAAAAATAAAAATAAAAAGTGGGACATATAACAAAGTTCCTAAAGATGAAACACAAAATGCTGACAGTTTTTTGTTTGTTTGAAGACAGGATTTTTCTGAATAATTTTGGCTGTCCTTGACTCTCTTTGTAGAACAGCCTGTGCTTGAACTCACAGAGATCCACCTACCTTTAACTTCCTGAGTGCTAGGACTGCAGGTGCTCACCATGAGGCCTAGGTGCTGATAATTTATTTTGTTGTAGCATTTTATTTTTGTTGTTGTTTCATGCACTACATCCCAACTGCAGTTTCCTCTTCCTCCACTCCTCCCAGCCACAATCTATCCACCTCTACTCTGCCCACCTCACATCTCCTTCAGATCCACTGCTTCTTTATTTTCAATAAAAAAAAAATCTGATGGCCTAACAAGTTACAAAAAGAATAGGAATAATCCCTCACATCAGAGTTGGTCAAAGCAATACACGAGGAGAGAAAGTATAGGGAGAGCAGGAAAAAGAGTCAGAGACACCCCCATTCTCACTGTTGGAAGTCCCTCAGCAACATCAGGATAATGATCATAAGGTGTATGCCAACAACCTAGCTCACAAGACTCATAGAATGTTTATGTTTTTGTCCTTCAGTCTCTGCGATCCCCTATGAGCCCAATTGACTCAGTGGACCATGCTCTTGCTGTGTCCTTGATATCTCTGGTTCCTACAATACGTATTCCCTCATTTCTGGGGTTCCCCTGGATACATCATTGTGTTTGGCTGTGGGTCACTGCATCTACTCCCATCAGATGCCGGGTGACGTCTCTCTGATGACAACTGGGCTAGGCACTCATCTATGATTATAGCAGAGCATCTTTCATTGACATTTTTTTTGCCTGTCATGTTTACAGATATCGTGTGTCTGTAGGCTATCTTGACTCTGGTTCATGGTCATCCAGGCAGTGTCAGGCATGGACTTCCTCTCATGGTGTGGGCCTCAATGTATTTTCTGGAGTGTATTTCATATTATTAGGTTGGGGATCTCCTTCTAGTATCTTCTGTAGGGCTGGATGGCTGCATATATACTGGGTATAGTAGTCTGGGTTGGCATCGGCGGTATCTTAGTGTCTGCATGATATCCATCCAAGCCCTTCTGGCTTTCATAATCTTTGCTGAGAATTCTAGTGTGATTCTGATAGGTCTACTTATTAGTTGAATGCTGTTTTGGTATTAGCAGTGTCATGCATAGAACAGTTAATTTTCGTGGTGTTATCCCCATATGAAATGAAATCTCTGTAACATAAGAAAATGAAAAATGAACACAAACTTTAATGTGTGTTGAGGAAATTGAGACAAAGAAGGGACTAATTTGAGGTAAAAATAAACTATATATAAATGCTGCAAAAATTAAAATACTTGTAATTCAATTATGATATTTTAGAATGCAACTGCATCAAAAAAGTTAACTCCTGGTCCATCAATATACCCAAAAATTTATGTAGCATTTTGACTTTTCATGATGATGAATATTTTTTTCTATAACTCCTCATATGTCAGTTACTATTGTTTAAGTGATTTCTGAATGAATTACATGACATTATTAAAAGCAGAAAATTTGGCAGTTCTATATGAAAGATGATTATGCAGAGTTTATTTTCCCTCTAACTCTCTCTTTATAGGAAAGGATTTATGAGAATGATTTACAATCTGTGAGTCAATTAATTCAACAGTGGATGGCTAAAAATGGAAAATCGAGGAATTTATCAGTGGCTTAGTCCATGAGGCTTGTTGGCGCAACGCACCTTCAAATACACTGAAATCCTCAAGAAGAAGGTTCATATCTCCTCTTTACATTAACTTCCAAATGAAAAGAATAACCAGGTCATAGCAATGCCTAAAAATAATTTAATGACGCAGAGTACAATAGCAGACAAATTACATATTTATCCTGATCATAATTGAAGCTAACATTATATAACTGTCCTTCAAAAACCATCCAGGTTAGAAACAACTCTGCATCGCCGTTGAGCCACTCCACAACACCTCCCTGGTAGGGCACAAGGATTCACCTCCCACCTGCTACATGTGTGCAGGGTCCCTAGGTCCAGACCAAGCATGCTCCTTATTTGATGGCTCAGTCTCTGCAAGCCCCCTGGGGGCTGGGTCAGCTGTTTCTGTTGGTCTTCTTGTGAGGTTCCTCGCACCTCCAGGGCCTTCCATCTTTTCCCCAACACTTACTCAGGATCCCTAGAGCTCTGCACCTTTCTTAGGTGCAAGACTGAGCATCTATCCAAGCTCATTTCTGGCTGGAGTCTCTGAGACAATGGTCAGGTTAGGGTCCAGGCAACGGGGTTTTACAATCCCAATTCTGGGCGTTCTCAATGGGGTCAAATATCGTCCAACAGAGCCTGATATTCTTCTTCCGTGAGAGGAGCCTCGAGTGTTGGTTCGATCTGCTCCCATGGGACATCTGGATCCAGAGTGGCTGGTCCCTGTTCCTCTTCCACTGTTCTCACCTGTTGCTCCAGGAAGAGCTGGACAGGGCAGGAGTCACTGGATTCTGAGTCGGCCTCTGTGAAGAAGGGGAGCTCGGGTCTTGACATCAACACTTCTGCACACTGGCCTCCTGCAGAACCCGATGTCAACAAGCTGTCCCGGGAAGCCTCCTGCTCAATGCAACACGATGCTCCAGGAGCCCTTTCCGGGCCAGGAGAGGCAGGCCGGTCCTCACCTTTAGCTGTGTTGCCTCGAACGCGGCCTTTCTGCCTGGCCTTTCTGTTCTGGAACCATATGTGGACGGTGTCCTCAGGCAAACCTGTGCTCAGTGCCAGTTGCACCCTCATGGCATAGTCTGGAGATGGAGAGATCTCAAAAGCTTGCACTAGCATGCTGATCTGTGCTGGACTAAGCCGCGTTCGAGGCCTTCTCCGTTCTGAGGGCAGGCCTCTTGCTTGTTGTACCCTGGCGACAAGCTTTTCAGGAGGCTGTTGGGAGGCTTCATGGCTGGAGCCTGCGGTGGTCTGCTTTGAGGTCTTCCTCGACATGCCAGTTCTAGTTCTGCGGTTTTGAAACCACACGCAGATGGAGGACTCTGGAACTCCGAATTCCCTTTCCAGTTCCTGCCTGGTCCTGAAGCTCGGGTAAGGTGTCTTGGCGAAAACTGAGAGCAAGACCTCCTTCTGCTTGGCCTGCCAAACTGTCTTTTGACGCCGGGATTTCTTTGTCTTACTGCAGCCACCCACATCTGCCTGATCTTCCATCCTGCCGAGGACACTTTGACAGGAGTTCTTCCTCTCCAGTGTCTACTGAGAATAACACCCAGGAAAGTGCAGACTATGGCAAATGCGTAAAGGGGCCTTCTGCTCACGCTTAAATATCGACCTGAGGCCCCACCCACTCCTTCGAGGCCTCCAGTTACAGGCCAAACTGTGGAACACCCTTCTGCTTCCAAACTGTGAAACCCTTCCTTCCTCCTACGAATTTTCCCCATATCCCACCCTAAACCAGCCTTTCCAGAAACAGTTGACCTTGTGTTCTACCCAAATTCCACTGCTTAGCTCACAGTATGCACCTGTGTTGGAACACAAGGAGTTTGAGGGAGAGTCTAAGGCATGGCTTCTGATGATCAGGCAAGGAGAAGAGGCATAAGCCAGGAGCAGTCTTTGCCTACTTTAACAAGGTCATTCATTCAGCTCTGGCTGATGCTCAAGGAGGAACGTGGCTAGAACAGATCTTGCACTCTCGTGTGCCGTCTGCCTTAAGTTCCTTTCAGCTCCAGTCTCCCGGTGTATGATTTCAACAATCTAAATATGGTTAGGACCCTGCAAGTCTAAGCATTTGGGCAAAGAGTAGACTCATCCTGCAGAAAGACTCCTGGAATTATTTCTGAATTTCTCCTTCAGTGGTAGGCCACAGAAGGTGTCATGTTCCTCTTGGTTTCCTCTGGTTCCACCTATTTAATCCACTATACACTTTGTCCTACTGGAGAAATTTTACAGATTCCTAGAAACTGTATGAACCTTCAGAAGCACACATTGTGGATCCCAAGACTTTGGGAGAGGATACTGACGTCATTTCCTTCATTTCAAGGAACAACATTTGTTGCTGCCATTAATTTGGATCTCTGATCATTAGGCAATGTTTTCCAGAACACACAATTTCTGGTACTGCCAAATGTGCCTGTCATTCTTTAGGGTTGGCTTTGCCTAGATGGAGAGAACAGTAACAGCTGAGCAGTTCTAACCCTGCCTTATTTTTTCATCTCATGTTTTACATGTAACATAATTTTAACTTTTTCTTGCAGTCCCCATCAACAGTACCTGGGTGTACAATAGATCCTGTAGAAGTTATTCTGCTTCTTCCAGAGATCCTCTTTTCCATCCCTGAAGACACAGGTCCATAAACAGCTGTATTTCCTTTGTGACATAGAACCCTTGCGGATAGGGTCAGAGGTTTATCTGCAGCCAGATGCAAAGCTGTGCTGCTGCATGCAGTGGTGTGTATCAAATCTGAAATCTTCAGTTGAGATTTTCCTACCTGCCTAGTACCACATGGCTGCCTGATGGGAGACAGCTCGTATTATTGCATGAGGGTGTAAGCCTGACAGGCCCCTCTGTTTGTTTACTGATGGCAAGAGGTTAGCCTGTATGTCCCTCTCGGTGCTGTGATCCCTACACCAGTGCTTTCCCTTGCCACAGCTGCCATGAAGCCCAGGGAACCTTTGCATTCCCTTGGAGCCAGAATCTGCTTGTTCCTTTATGTGAATAAAGGGACCAGTTGCCTCTGTGTTAACACACCTCTATTTTGAGTTCTAGAGATTTTAACATCTTTTTTTTTTATTTTATTTATTAATTTATTAATTTATTTATTTATTTATATATTTCTTTATTTTTATTTATTTATTTATTTATATTTATTTATTTATTTATTTATTTATTTATTTATTTATTTATTTTTGCTAAATTCCCGGATTCACCCAAAATAGCACACCGGGTGATTTGAGAACTGGGAACTCTAGCTGTAGCTTGTCCTGTGAGGTCAGCATGATACTCCTGAGAGCCAAAAGCAGTTGTCTCCCTTAATCATTCATCTCTTGGGGCTGCTCCTCCTTTTCATGCTCTAAATGCTCTCCTACATGTGGTATTTGCAGTATCATGTGCCAATAATGGCATCAGTGCTTATCTGGTGTCAGTCTGGTCCTGCCCTCTTTAGAGCTGAACCCAATCTCTGTATGAAGTTGGTGAACAGTCTTCTCAGGGTCTTGGAATACCTTACTGAATGAGGCAGTTGTTTTGCACAGGCTCCTAAACAGATCCCTGCACCCTTAAACCTGCAAGATGACATTATTCAGTGACTTCATCATCAGAACAAATGAGGGACCACCTGGGAATGAGAAAAATAACTGATTATTTGAATTGAAGTCAGGTGCAGATAGCTTTTGAAGGGTGGGGTGAACTGTTCAACTGTTCTGAGAAACAATCAGCTGTAAAGTATAGAGCAAAAGTGATCTGATTTTCAGGCATAAAAACCCTGTGTTTTGCATGTTCAGGGTCATGTCCTGTCTTTGGAGGTGCGACCCTATTACGACACCAATAAAACCTTTTGCTATTGCATCAAGTTGTGGTCTGTGAGTGTTCCTGTGAAGGGTGTAATCCTGAGCTCCTGAGCAGTGAGACTCCAGGTCTTACATTTTGGTGCATTGCCCAGAAAACAGACCTCAGCAGACTGGGCTCAGAGGTCGAGCTCGGAACAGGTTAGTCTGATTTCTGGTATACCACTGTTTCTCTTTAGTCACCTATCTGGACCTTTTGGGTCGTCTTCTCAGTCACTGCGATAGACAGACTTGTCAGAATATCGGTTGACTGGGAACTGGAGGATGCTCCAGATTCCATTTGGGGAGGCTAGGTCTGGGATGGTCTTCCTCCCATCTGTCTCTCTTCAGAGACAGCCGCCGTGAGGCAGCCTCTCAATCAGAATTCTGTGGTATCACCCTTAAGGGTGTCCTTGTCAAATTGCCTGTCTTGTCTTGGAAGCTTTTGCAATCCATTCCTTAATGATGAAGCAGCTTGTAAAATGGGAAATATCTTTACCAGCTACGCAACAGACAGGTTTATATGTAGACCATTCAAAGAAGTCATGAAATGTAAACATGAAGAAACAAACAAACAATCTAGAAAAGATCATCCAGAGTGAGGTATCCCGGAATCAGAAAGACATACACGGTATACACTCACTTTTAATTGGATGCTAGACCTATAAGATAGGATAAACATACTAAAATTTGTACACCTAAAGAAGATAAATGAGAAAGAGGACATGGATTAAGATGATCAATCCTCACTTAGAAAGACCAATGGGATGGACATAGGAGAAAACAACAGGACAGAAGCTTACCACAGAGGACCTGTGAAAGATTCTACCTAGCAGTGTATCAAAGTAGATGCTGAGACTCATAAGCAAACTTGGGCAGAGCACAGGGAATCATATGAAAGAAGTGGGAGTTAGTGTGACCGAGAGAGGACAGGAACTCCACAAGGACAAAATATATCAGAGCACAGGGTCTTTTATGAGACTGTATCTCAACCAAGCACCATGTAGGCATATAACCTAGCACCCCTGCTCAAATGTAGTTCATGTTAGCTCTGCATCCAATTGGTTACCATACTAAGTGGAACAAGGACTATTTCGGACATGAACTCAATGGCTGGCTCATTGACCTCTCCCCCAAGGAAAGATCAGACTTGCTAGGCCACAGAGGAGGACATTGCAGCCAGTCCTGATGATACCTGATAAGCAAGGGTCAGTTGGAAAGGAGGAGGCCCTCCCTATCAGCGGACTTGGAAAGGGGTAGGGAGGAGATGAGGAAGGAAGGTGGGATAGGGAGGTGATGAGGAACTGGGATACAGCTGGGATACAAAGTTAACAAGCTGTATCTAATATTAAAAATAAAAATTAAAAAAGTGGGACATAAAACAAAGTTGTAAAGATGAAACACAAAATGCTGACAGATTTCTTTTGTTTGAAGACAGGATTTTCTGAATAATTTTGGCTGTCCTGGACTCTCTTTGTAGAACAGCCTGTGCTTGAACTCACAGAGATCCACCTACCTTAAACTTCCTGAGTACTAGGAATGCAGGTGCTCACCATGAGGCCTAGCTGTTGATAGTTTATTTTGTTGTAGCATTTTATTTTTGTTGTTGTTTCATGCACTACATCCCAACCACAGTTTCCTCTTCCTCCACTCCTCCCAGCCACAATCTATCCACCTCTACTCTGCCCACCTCACATCTCCTTCAGATCCACTGCTTCTTTATTTTCAATGAAAAAAAAATCTGATGGCCTAACAAGTTACAAAAAGACTAGGAATAATCCCTCACATCAGAGTTGGTCAAAGCAATACACGAGGAGAGAAAGTATAGGAGAGCAGGAAAAAGAGTAAGAGACACCCCCATTCTCACTGTTGGAAGTCCCTCAGCGACATGAGGATAATAATCATAAGGTATATGCCAACAACCTAGGTCACAAGACTCATAGCATGTTTATGTTTTTGTCCTTCAGACTCTGTGATCCCCTATGAGCCCAATTGACTCAGTGGGCCATGCTCTTGCTGTGTCCTTGATATCTCTGGTTCCTACAATACGTATTTCCTCATTTCTGGGGTTCCCCTGGATACATCATTGTGTTTGGCTGTGGGTCTCTGCATCTACTCCCATCAGATGCCGGGTGATGTCTCTCTGATGACAACTGGGCTAGGCACTCATCTATGATTATAGCAGAGCATCTTTCATTGACATATGTTGCCTGTCATGTTTACAGATATCGTGTGTCTCTAGGCTATCTTGACTCTGGTTCATGGTCATCCAGGCAGTTTCAGGCATGGACTTCCTCTCATGGTGTGGGCCTCAATGTATTTTCTGGAGTGTATTTCATATTGTTAGGTTGGGGATCTCCTTCTAGTATGTTCTGTAGGGCTGGATGGCTGCATATATACTGGGTATAGTAGTCTGGGTTGGCATCGGCGGTCTCTTGGTGTCTGCATGATATCCATCCAAACCCTTCTGGCTTTCATAATCTCTGCTGAGAATTCTAGTGTGATTCTGATAGGTCTACTTATTATTTGAATGCTGTTTTGGTATTAGCAGTGTCATGCATAGAACAGTTAATTTTCATGATGTCATCCCCATATAAAATAGAATCTCCGTAACCTATGAAAATGAAAAATAAACACACTTTAATGTGTGTTGAGGGAATTAAGACAAAGAAGGGACTAATTTTAGGTAAAAATAAACTATATATAAATGCTGCAAAAATTAAAATACTTGTAATTCAATTATGATATTTTAGAATGCAACTGCATCAAAAAAGTTAACTCCTGGTCCATTAATATACCCAAAAATTTATGTAGCATTTTGACTTTGCATGATGATGAATATTTTTTTTCTATAACTCCTCATATGTCAATTACTATTGTTTAAGTGATTTCTGAATAAATTACATGACATTATTAAAAGCAGAAAATTTGGTAGTTCTATGTGAAAGATGATTATATGCATAGTTTATTTTCCCTCTAACTCTCTCTTTATAGGAAAGGATTTATGAGAATGATTTACAATCTGTGAGTCAATTAATTCAACAGTGGATGGCTAAAAATGGAAAATTGAGGAATCTATCAGTGGCTTAGTCCATGAGGCTAGTTGCCTCAACTCAACTTCATATACACGGAAATCCTCAAGAAGAAGGTTCTATAGTCAATGAAGAAATAGACTTGCTACAAAGCAAAAGGAACAGGCAAAGAGTAAAACATTCCTTCTTCTATGTCCTTGTATAGGTTTCCAGTAAGATGAGGCAAAGGTGAGTGGTTGGTTTTGCAGGATGAAGATACAGATTAAAGGTGTGTTTTTCAGCCTTACAGATTCAGAAGAGAAGTAGAGAAGACTACTTCAAATAAGGAAGAGTGCTTCACAATTGTGTCCTTAATTTGGGTGTTTTGCTTAATTCCACATGCAGTCAAGTTAAAAACCAAGACTCATGATCACACCTCTTTTCAGCTTGAAAGATAATCATATCTCCTCTTTACGTTAATTTCCAAATGAAAAGAATAACCAGGTCATAGTAATGCCTAAAAATAATTTAATGACGCATAGTACAATAGCAGACAAATTACATATTTATCCTGATCATAATTGTAGCTAACATGATATAACTGTCCTTCAAATACCGTCCAGGTTAGAAACAACTCTCGATCGCCTTGAGCCACTCCAAAACACCTCCCTCGTAGGGCACAAGGATTCACCTCCCACCTGCTACGTGTGTGCAGGGTCCCTAGGTCCAGACCAAGCATGCTCCTTATTTGATGGCTCAGTCTCTGCAAGCCCCCTGGGGGCTGGGTCAGATGTTTCTGTTGGTCTTCTTGTGAGGTTCCTCGCACCTCCAGGGCCTTCCATCTTTTCCCCAACACTCAGGATCCCTAGAGCTCTGCACCTTTCTTAGGTGCAAGTCTGAGCATCTGTCCAAGCTCATTTCTGGCTGGAGTCTCTGAGACAATGGTCAGGTTAGGGTCCAGGCAACGGGGTTTTACAGTCCCAATTCTGGGCATTCTCAATGTGGTCAAATATCGTCCAACAGAGCCTGATCTTCTTCTGTGAGAGGAGCCTCAAGTGTTGGTTCGATCTGCTCCCATGGTACATCTGGGTCCAGAGCGGCTGGTCCCTGTTCCTCTTCCACTGTTCTCACCGGTTGCTCCAGGAAGAGCTGGACAGGGCAGGAGTCGCTGGATTCTGGGTAGGCCTCTGTGAAGAAGGTGAGCTCGGGTCTTGACATCAACGCTTCTGCACACTGGCCTCCTGCAGAACCCGATGTCAACAAGCTGTCCCGGGAAGCCTCCTCCTCAATGCAACACGATGCTCCAGGAGCCCTTTCCGGGCCAGGAGAGGCAGGCAGGTCCTCACCTTTAGCTGTGCTCCCTCCAGCGTGGCCTTTCTGCCTGGCCTTTCTGTTCTGGAACCATATGTGGACGGTGTCCTCAGGCAAACCTGTGCTCAGGGCCAGTTGCACCCTCGTGGCATAGTCTGGAGATGGAGAGATCTCAAAAGCTTGCACTAGCATGCTGATCTGTGCTGGACTAAGCCGCGTTCGAGGCCTTCTCCGTTCTGAGGGCGGGCCTCTTGCTTGTTGTACCCTGGCGACAAGGTTTTCAGGAGGCTGTTGGGAAGCTTCATGGCTGGAGCCTGCAGTGGTCTGCTTTGAGGACTTCCCCGACATGCCAGTCCTATTTCTGCGGTTTTGAAACCACACGCAGATGGAGGACTCTGGAACTCCGAATTCCCTGGCCAGTTCCTGCCTGGTCCTGAAGCTGGGGTAAGGTGTCTTGGTGAAAACTGAGAGCAATACCTCCTTCTGCTTGGCCTGCCAAACAGTCTTTTGACGCCGGGATATCTTTGTCTTACTGCAGCCACCCACATCTGCCTGATCTTCCATCCTGCCGAGGACACTTTGACAGGAGTTCTTCCTCTCCAGTGTGTACTCACAACAACACCCAGGAAAGTGCAGACTATGGCAAATGCGTAAAGGGGTCTGCTGCTCACCCTTAAATACCGACCTGAGGCCCCACCCACTCCCTCGAGGCCTCCAATTACAGGCCAAAACGTGAAACGCTCTTCTGCTTCCAAACTGTGAAACCCTTCCTTCCTCCTGCGAATGTTCCCATACCCCACCCTAAAGCAGCCTTTCCAGAAACAGTTGGCCTTGTGTTCTACCCAAATTCCACTGCTTAGCTCACAGTACGCACCTGTGTTGGCCCACAAGGAGTTTGCGGGGAGAGTCTAAGGCATGGCTTCTGATGATCAGGCAAGGAGAAGAGGCATAAGCCAGGAGAATTCTTTGCCTACTTTAACAAGGTCATTCATTCAGCTCTGGCTGATGCTCAAGGAGGAACGTGGCTAGAACAGATCTTGCACTCTGCATGTGCCGTCTGCCTTAAGTTCCTTTCAGCTCCAGTCTCCCGGTGTATGACTTCAACAATCTAAATATGGTTAGGACCCTGCAAGTCTAAGCATTTGGGCAAAGAGTAGACTCATCCTGCTGAAAGACTCCTGGAATTATTTCTGAATTTCTCCTTCAGTGGCAGGCCACAGAAGGTGTCAAGTTCCCTCTTGGTTCCTCTGGTTCCACCTATTTAATCCACCATACACTTTGTCCTACTGGAGAAATTTTACAGATTCCTAGAAACTGTATGAACCTTCAGAAGCACACAGTGTGGATCCCAAGACTTTTGGGAGAGGATACTGAAGTCATTTCCTGCATTTCAAGGAACAACATTTGTTGCTGCCATTAATTTGGATCTCTGATCATTAGGCAGTGTTTTCCAGAACACACAATTTCCGGTACTGCCAAATGTGCCTGTCGTTCTTCAGGGTGTGGCTTTGCCCTAGATGGAGGAGAACAGTAACAGCTGAGCAGTTCTACCCCTGCCTTATTTTTGCATCTCATGTTTTACATGTGCCATAATTTTAACTTTTTCCTTGCAGTCCCCATCAACAGTACCTGGGTGTACAATAGATACTGTAGAAGTTATTCTGCTTCTTTCAGAGATCCGCTTTACCATCCCTGAATACACAGGTCCATAAACATCTATATTTCCTTTGTGACATAGAACTCTTGCCGATAGGGTCAGAGGTTTATCTGCAGCCAGATGCAAAGCTGCGCTGCTGCATGCAGTGGTGTGTATCAAGTCTAAAATCCTCAGTTGAGATTTTCCTACCTGCCTAGTACCTCATGGCTGCCTGATGGGAGACAGCTCATATTGTTGCATGAGGGGTCTAACCCTGACAGGCACCTCTGTTGGTTTCCTGATGGCAAGAGGTTAGCCTGTAGGTCCCTCTCAGTGCAGTCTTCCCTAGACTTGTGCTTTCCCTTGCCACAGCTGCCATGAAGCCCTGGGAACCTTTGCATTCCCTTGGAGCCAGAATCTGCTTGTTCCCTTCTGTGAGTAAAGGCACAACTTGCCTCTGTGTTAACACACCTCCTATTTTGCTTTCTAAAGATTTTAACCTCACAGTTCTTTTGGTAAATTCCTGGATTCACCAAAAATAGCACACTGGATGTTTTGAGAACTGGGTATTCTAGCTGTAACTTGTCCTGTAAGGTCTGCATGATGCTCCTGAAAGCCAATAGCAGTTGTCTCTCTTAATAATTCATTTCTTGGGGCCGCTCCTCCTTTTCATAATCTAAATGCATGTGGTATTTGCAGTATCATGCACCATGAATGGCATCAATGCTTATCTCTGTGTCAGTCTGGTACTGCCCTCTTTTGAGCTGAACCCAATCTCTGTATGAAGTTGGTGAAGCCTTGAATTACCTTACTGAATGAGGCGGTTGTTTTGCACAGGCTCCTAAACAGATCCCTGCACCCTTAACACTGCAACATGACATTATTCAGTGACTTCATCATCAGAACAAATGAGGGACCACCTGGGAATGAGAAAAACCACTGTGATTATTTGAATTGAAGCCAGGTGCTGATAGCTCTTGAAGGGCGGGGTGAACTGTTCTGAGAAACAATCAGCTGTAAAGTATAGAGCAAAAGTGATCTGATTTTCAGGCATAAAAACCCTGTGTTTTGCATGTTCAGGGTCATGTCCTGTCTTTGGAGGTGCGACCCTATCTCGACAGCAATAAAACCTTTTGCTATTGCATCAAGTTGTGGTCTGTGAGTGTTCCTGTGAAGGGTGTAATCCTGAGCTCCTGAGCAGTGAGACTCCAGGTCTTACATTTTGGTGCATCGCCCAGAAAACAGACCTCAACAGAATGGGCTCAGAGGTCGAGCTCGGAACAGGTTAGTCTGATTTCTGGTATACCACTGTTTCGCTTTAGTCACCTATCTGGACCTTTTTGGTCGTCTTCTCAGTCACTGCGATAGACAGACTTGTCAGAATATCGGTTGACTGGGAACTGGAGGATGCTCCAGATTCCATTTGGGGAGGCTAGGTCTGGGATGGTCTTCCTCCCATCTGTCTCTCTTCAGAGACAGCCGCCGTGAGGCAGCCTCTCAATCAGAATTCTGTGGTACCACCCTTAAGGGTGTCCTTGTCCAATTGCCTGTCTTGTCTTGGAAGCTTTTGCAATCCATTCCTTAATGATGAAGCAGCTTATGAAATGGGAAACATCTTTACCAGCTACCCAACAGACAGGTTTATATGTAGACCATTCAAAGAAGTCATGAAATGTAAACATGAAGAAACAAACAAACAATCTAGAAAAGATCATCCAGAGTGAGGTATCCTGGAATCAGAAAGACATACACGGTATACACTCACTTTTAAGTGGATGCTATACCTATAAGATAGGATAAACATACTAAAATCTGTA
This sequence comes from Meriones psammophilus, assembly GCA_036365155.1. Lineage (NCBI taxonomy): Eukaryota > Metazoa > Chordata > Mammalia > Rodentia > Muridae > Meriones > Meriones psammophilus. The sequence continues at coordinate 61,268 of JAEOAE010002314.1, read as the reverse complement.
CACCTAAAGAAGATAAATGAGAAAGAGGACATGGATTAAGATGATCAATCCTCACTTAGAAAGACAAATGGGATGGACATAGGAGAAAACAACAGGACAGAAGCTTACCCCAGAGGACCTGTGAAAGATTCTACCTAGCAGTATATCAAAGTAGATGCTGAGACTCATAAGCAAACCTTGGGCAGAGCACAGGGAATCATATAAAAAAGGGGGGGGAGTTAGTGTGACCTGGAGAGGGCAGGAACTCCACAAGGACCAAATATATCAGGGCACAGGGGTCTTTTAAGAGACTGTATCTCCATCAAAGGACCATGTATGCATATAACCTAGCACCCCTGCTCAAATATAGTCCATGTTAGCTCTGTATCCAAGTGGGTACCATATTAAGTGAAACAGAGACTATTACAGACATGAACTCAATGGCTGGCTCTTTGACTTCCCCCCCTCACAAGGCAGGATCAGATTTGCTAGGCCACAGAGGAGGACATTGCAGCAAATCTGATGATGCCTGATAATCTAGGTTCAGTTGGAACAGGCGGAGGCCCTCCCCTATCAGTAGTCTTGGAAAGGGGTAGGTAGTAGATGAGGGAAGGAGGGTAGGAAAGGGAGGGAATGAGGGAACTGGTCTACAGCTTGGATACAAAGTTAATAAACTGTATCTAATATTAAAAAAATAAAAAGTAAAATTGGGACATAAAACAAAGTTCCTAAAGATGAAACACAAAATGCTGACAGTTTTTTGTTTGTTTGAAGACAGGATTTTTCTGAATAATTTTGGCTGTCCCGGACTCTCTTTATAGAACATCCTGTGCTTGAACTCACAGAGATCCACCTACCTTTAACTTCCTGAGTGCTAGGAATGCAGGTGATCACCAACAGCCTGAGCTGCTGACAGACTCTAGGTCTTACATTTTGGTGTGTTGCCCGGAAAACAGCGTGCCCTTCCTTAACCCTCAACAGACTGGGCTCAGAGGTCGAGCTCGGAACAGGTTAGTCTGATTTCTGGTATACCACTGTTTCTCTTTAGTCACCTATCTGGACCTTTTTGGTCATCTGCTCAGTCACTGCGATAGACATATTTGTCAGAATATCAATTGACTGGGAACTGGAAGACATTCCAGATTCCATTTGGGGAGGCTAGGTCCTGCATGGTCTTCCTCCCATCTGTTTCTCTTCAGAGACAGCTGCCATGAGGCAGCCTCTCAATCAGAATTCTGTGGTACCACCCATAAGGGTGTCCTTGTCAAATTGCCTGTCTTGTTCTTTTTGTCTCTATCATTGTTGCTTCATTGACTTTCTTGATGGATGACTTTATTATAGGACAGGCTCTGACTATCATGTCTTGGAGGTGAGATACAAGGCACATATTTCTTTGAATATGTGCTATTCTCACACCAGCCCACTTGGGATGATTGCCAGCAACTTTTGCAGACCCTTTTGACTAGTGAGGAATGAGATGGGTCCTCCTTTAGGCAAGAAAGTCTGTGCCAGGAATGGACAGGAGGCCTTCCATCCTCCCTAATGAGAATGATGGTGGCTTTCCCCTCACCAACCCCAACTGGGATCACAACATATCCGGAGGTAGGGAATGCCTGCAGGTCTACCGCCAGACTCTAATATCATGTGTCCATGGGGCCGCTCAAAAGCCCACCAATTTGATGAAGGTAAGAGAGATGGTTCAGGAGCCAAATGAATCTCCCACAGCCTTTCTTCAATGGCTGATGGAGGCATATAGCTGGTTTACACCTTATGACCCTACCTCATGAGCATAAGGCAATGGTGACTATAATCTTTATAGACCAGTCAGCCACAGATATTTGTAGAAAACTCCAGAAAATAGAGGGTTTACAGGAAAAGTCGTTAAAGGATTTAGTGCAGGTAGCAGAAAAGGTTTTTTACAGCCGGGAGATGAAAGAGAAAGAGGAAAGAAAGCAAAAAGAGCAGGAAGTGAGAGAAAGAGAAAGGATAAGGGTCAAGACAGAAAGTTGACTAAGATCCTGGCCACCACAGTGCAGTCATAATGATAGGGAGAGAGTTCCTGGAAATCAGAGGGGCCCTCTGGCTAAGGATCAGTGTGCCTATTGCAAGGAGAAAGGACACTGGATCCAGGATTGTCCCAAAAGGAAGATGAAGCCCTACACCTAGACCTGGCACACCTCCAAGCCACCAATCCCCAGGTAACTCATCTCCAATATGTGGAAGATATATTATTAGCAGCAGATTGTAAAGAAAGTTGTTTTGATGCCACAGACCAGCTGTTGCAAGAGATGGGTGAGCTCAGCTACAGCGAAAAACTCCCATCCTGCAGGTCAGTTATCTGGGATATATATTAAAAGAGGGAAAGAGATGGCCTTCAGAGGCTAGAAAAGAGACTGGATTTCATATTCCCCCTCCAGGGACTACTGAACAACTGAGGGAAATTTTCAGTACAGCAGTGATTTGCTGGCTGTGGATTCCGGGATTTGCCAAGATGGCAGCCCTTCTGCATGCCCTTACAAAGGGCAATGACTCTTTCATCTGGGGAAAGGATGAACAAGCTGCATTTGATAATATCAAACAAGCCTTAATATTGGCTCCAGCATTGGGAATCCCTGATGTAACCAAACCCTTCCATCTCTATGTGGCTGAGAATCAGGGAATGGTCAATGGGGTGCTAACAGAGAAAATTTGACTCTGGAAGAGATCGGTAGCCTATCTCTCCAAAATACTTGATTCAGTAGTGGCAAGATGGCCAACTTGCCTGTGAATAATAGCAGCAGTGGCGGCACTAGTAAAACATGCAAACAAACTGACTCTGGGACAAGACCTCACCATCTCTTCTCTTCATTCCCTTGAGAGTGTCATAAGGCAGCTACCTGATTGCTGGCTCATGAATGCCAGCATGACACATCACCAGGCCTTGCTCTTGAATAATGATAGATTCACCTTTGTCCTGGCTACAAGGCTAAACCCTGCCACCTTATTGCCGGATCCAGAAATCCAGCCCCTGGAGCATGATTGTTTGCAGGTTCTAGCAGAGGAACAGGGATTGCAAAATGAATTGAAAGATCAGCCTCTGCCCAATGCCGAGGTAACATACTGTATGGATGGGATCAGTTTTTTGGGAACAGGAAGAGAAAGGCAGGAACAGCAGTAGTAGATGGACATAAGGTAATATGGGCCCAGGCGTTGCCGGAGGGCACTTCTACTCAGAAAGCTGAATTGATTGCTTTAACCCAAGCATTATCTCTGGAAAAGGACAAAAAGATAAACATCTACACTGATAGTTGGTACGCCTTACCAACAGCCCATGAGCACGGGGCCATGTATCAGCAGAGAGGCCTGCTAATATCTGCCGGTAAAGAGATAAAAAATAAAAACAAAATTTTGGCTTGCTCAATGCCTTGTTGCTGCTGGACAAAGTAAGCATTATTCATTGCCCAGGACAGCAGAAGGGGACTTCTGAGGCAACAAAGGGGAATAAAATGGCCAATCAGGAGGCTAAAGTAGCTGCTAGAGGAAACTCCGTCCCAGTGGTACTAACCCCTGAACTTTCCAGAGAAGAATGACTAAACTACTCAGAAAGTGACTTAAAGTTAATGTGGCAAAAAAAAGGGAATATTTGACACTGACTTGGGGGCATGGATAAACTCCAAAGGTAAGATCATTCTACCACAGGAAGATGCTGAGAGATTAATAACTCAAATGTATAAATGGACTCACTTGAGGGCAAAGAAATTGGCTGAAGTTGCCCGCCAATCCCAGTACCGAATACTAAACCTCACCACCTTGAGTGAGTGAGTGACTAGGGCGTGTGAACCTTGCCAGTGTGTAAACATAGGTGAGAGTTTCCAGAGCCCAGGGAAGCCGCTGAGAGGAACTGTCGCAGCCTTTTTGGAGTTAATGGCAAATTTTGAGTTCATGGCCTCTGAGCAGTGGAAACCTGCCTCTTGGCTTTGGCTATTTTCCAAAGTCCAGTTTCTTATAATCTGACCTTGGTGGTCCTACAGCAGACTGCTCTGACCCTGAGAAACTGTGTGCAACCATAGTAACCAGACAGCAGGCTCTGTGTAACCTTGAGTGAGCTCTCCTATGTTCTGACCAAGTAAAGCTCCTATATGAGAAACTGCTTGTACTTTTTTGCCTACTTGTTAACCTGACATCCATTAAATCGACACCTGGATCAGCATGTAGACTTGGTGTCCTTCTCTGTGTCACCCTGTCTCTCTCTCTCTCCCAGCCCTCTCTCAAGTGACACTGCTGGCCTGTGACAAGGTACTAGACCTGGAATGCATTGGGAAGTGGATTTCACTGAAAGTAAACCATCCAGGTACAGCAATAAATATCTCCTGTTTTTTTTAGACACTTTCTCAGGATGGGTGGAAGCTTTTCCCACAAAGAAGTAAACCGCCCTGATCGTGGCCAAAAAAATTCTGGAAGACATTTTCCTTGGTTTGGTATTCCAAAGGTAATTGGGTCAGACAATCGGCCAACCTTTGTTGTTCAGGTAAGCCAGGAGGTGGCCAGGTTTCTGGGGCTTGATTGGAAGTTACATTGTCCTTATAGACTTCAATGTTCAGGATAGGTAGAGAAAATGAATAGAACTCTCAAAGAGACTCTCACCAAATTGACCATGGAGACTGATGGTGACTGGGCAGTGATCCTTCCCTTGGCCCTCTTTAGAGTCAGAAATACTCCCTCCATACTAGGCTTAACTCCCTTCAAACTACTATATGGGGTTACTGCTTACCTGACTCTTCTTGGGGACCCCCTTGACATAACTAATGGTAACTCTGACTTGTTGTCCAGGCTGAAAGGACTGCAACTTATTCAGAAAGAAATTTGTAGCAAGTTTGGCAGTGCATATGCGCCTGGGTCCTTTTAGGTGCCCCATCAGTTCCACGTTGAAGATCTGGTATATGTGCAGTGACATGGCAGCCAGAATCTGGAACCTCAGTTGAAGGGTCCTTATTACATCCTCCTCACAACGCCAACTGCAGTCAAAGTAGAGGGCATCATAGCTTGAATCCACGTGTCACATGTTAAGCCGGCTTTTCATCAACCCGCAACACCTGGAATGTCCAAGCCTACAGCTATCGGCTGAAACTGAAACTCATCAGGGACAATAAACTCTCAGACCAGAACTCCCCTTTGTCTGGGAAAGTATAAGTACAGTTCAAGTCCTGATATTCCAGACAGAATATCAACCTCTCTATGAGGTTGATCCACAATTTTAGAGTTAAAATTGAGTTAAAAAAGGAGGGGGTGAGGGACCACCTGGGAAAGAGAAAAACAACAGTGATTATTTGAATTGAAGTCAGGTGTAGATAACTCTTGAAGGAAAGGGGCAACTGTTCTGAGAACAACTATCTACAACCACCTGTAAACTATCTACAAGCAGCTGTATACAATCTAAAACCAGGTGTAAACTATCTTCATGCTATTCTTGCTGAACAATCAATGTATAGAGCAAAAGTGGTTTGAATTTCAGGTGTAAAACCCTGTGCTTTGCATATTCAGGGTCATCTTCTGTCTTTGGAGGGGGGACCCTATCGCAATTGGAATAAAACTATTGCTTTTGCATCGAGTTGTGGTCTATGAGTGTTCCTGGGAAGGGCACAATCCCGAGCTCTTGAGCAGTGAGACTCCAGGTCTTACAACATGAAACTAAAATGCTTTTGCAATCCATTCTTTAGGTGGTGAAACAGATTATAAAATGGGAAACCTCTTTACCAGCTGTACAACAGACAGGTTTAATTCTAGACCATTCAAAGAAGTCATAAAATGTAAACATGAACAAACAAACAATCCAGAAAAGATAATCCTCAGTGAGGTGTCCCAGAAGCAGAAAGACATACACGGTATACACTCACTTTTAAGTGGATGCTAAACCTATAAGATAGGATAAACATACTAAAATCTGTACACCTAAAGAAGATAAATGAGAAAGAGGACCTGGGTTAAGATGATCAATCCTCACTTAGAAAGACCAATGGGATGGATATAGGCAAAAACACAAAACAGGACAGAAGCCTACCCCAGAGGACCTATGAAAGACTCTCCCTAGCAGTATATCAAAGCAGATGCTGAGACTCATAACCAAACCTTGGGCAGAGCACAGGGAATCATATGACAGAAGGGGGAGTTAGTGTGACCTGGAGAGGACAGGAACTCTACAAGACCAAATATATAAGAGCACAGGGGTCTTTTATAAGACTGTTTCTCCAACCAAGGACCATGTATGCCTATAACCTAGCACACTTGCTAAACCCTGACACCTTATTGCCAGATTCAGAAATCCAGCCCCTGGAGCATGATTGTTTGAAGGTTCTAGGAGAGGAACAGGGATGGCTAAAGGACATGAAAGATCAGCCTCTGCCCTACTGTGTGATGACATACTATATGGATGGGAGCAGTTTTGGGAGAACAGGAAGAGAAAGGCAATGGCAGCAGTAGTAGATGGACATAAGGTAATATGCGTCCAGGCATTGCTGGAGGGCACTTCTGCTCAGCAAGCTGAAATGATTGCTTTTACCCAGCCATTAACTCTGGGAAAGGGTAAAAAGAAACATCTACTCTGATAGTCAGTACACCTTCGCAACAGCCCATGTGCAAGAGACCATCTATCTTCAGAGAGGCCTGCTAACATCAGCCAGTAATGAGATAAAAAATAAAAATGAGATACTGACTTTGCTCAATGCCTTGTTGCTGCCCAACAAGGTAAGCATTATTCATTGCCAGGGACAGCAGAGGGGACTTCTGAGGCAACAAAGGGGAATAACATGGCTGATCAGGAGGCTAAAGTAGCTGCTAGAGGAAACTCTGTCCCAGTGGTACTAACTGCTGAACTTTCCAGAGAAGAATGACTAAACTACTCAGAAAGTGACTTAAAGTTAATACAGCAAAAAAAGGGGATAATTGACACCGACTTGGGGGCATGGATTGACTCTAAAGGTAAGATCATTCTACCACAGGAAGACGCTGAGAGATTAATTACTCAGATGCATAAGTGGACTCACTTGTGGGCAAAGAAATTGGCTGAAGTTGCCCGCCAATCCCAGTATCGAATACTAAACCTCACCACATTGACTGAATAAGGGACCAGGGTGTATGAACCTTGCCAGAGTGTAAACATAGGTAAGAATTTCCAGAGCCCAGGGAAGTGGCTGAGAGGAACTGTGGCAGCCTTTTTGGAGTTAATGGCAAATTTTGAGTTAATGGCATCTGAGCAGGGGAATCCAGCCCATTGGCTTTGGCTATTTTCCAAAGTCCAGTTTCTTATAAACTGACCTTGGTGGTCCTACAGCAGACTGCTCTGACCCTGAGAAACTGTGTGCAACCATAGTAACCAGACAAAAGGCTCTGTGTAACCTTGAGTGAGCTCTCATATGTTCTGACCAAGTAAAGCTCCTACATGAGAAACTGCTTGTACTTTTCTGCCTACTTAAGTGTTAACCTGAAGTCCATTAAATCGACACCTGGATCAGCATGTAGACTTGGTGTCCTTCTCTTTGTCACCCTGTCTCTCTCTCTCTCAAGCCCTCTCTCAGGTGGTATTCAGGTGACACTGCTGGCCAGTGACAAGGAACTAGACCTGGAATTGGGAAGTAGATTTCAGTGAAAGTAAACCATCCAGGTACAGCAATAAATATCTCCTGGTTTTTTAGACACTTTCTCAGGAAGGGTGGAAGCTTTTACACAAAAAAAAAAACCTCCTGCACATGGCCAAGAATATTCTTGAAGACATTTTTCCTCGGTTTGGTATTCCAAAGGTAATTGGGTCAGACAATGGACCAACATTTGTTGTTCAGGTAAGCCAGGAGGTGGTCAGGTTTCTAGGGATTGATTGATTACATTGTGCTTATAGAATTCAAAGTTCAGGACTGGTAGAGAGAATGAATAGAACTCTCAAAGAGACTCTCACCAAATTGACCATAGAAACTGATGGTGACTAGGCAGTGATCCATCCCTTGGTCCTCTTTAGCATCAGAAATACTCCCTCCATACTAGGCTTAACTCCCTTCGAACTACTATATGGTTTTCCTGCTCCCCTGACTCTTCTTGAGGACCCCCTTGACAGAACTAGTGATAACTCTGACTTGTTGTCCAGGATGAAAGGACTGCAACTTATTCAGAAAGAGATTTGGACCAAGGTTGGTATTGCATATGCGCCCAGGTCCTTGGAGGTGCCCCATCATTTCCAGGTTGATCTGGTGTACTTGTTATGACACCGCAGCAGAATCTGGAACCTTGGTGGAAGGGTCCTTATTGTGTCCTGCTCACAACCACAACAGCTGCCAAAGCAGAGGGCATTGCAGCTTGGATCCATGGGTCACACGACAAGCCTGCTCTTCATCAACCTGCTAACACGTGGAAAGTCCAAACCTCCAGCAACCTGCTAAAATTGAAACTCATCAGGGACAATGAACTCTTTGACCAGCAAAGTGGACAGACAATTTTACCTCTGGGTGGTGCTGTTTGTTCTCAATTGGGTAACTATTGACTGGAGTTTTGGTGATCCTCACCAGGCTCACAAGGCCCTGGAAGCAATGCATGGTAAACCCTGTGATTGCAAGGGGTGGGTGATGAATGGCAGAGCCTTACTTAATGGTGAGATTTGGAGCCCTAACAAGGCCTAAGTTCAAGTTGAGTGTGGTCATACATGGGCATATAGAGCCCTACAAACTTCAGGGAGCACCCCAAGTTTAGAATGACATTGTGTAACCAAGCCTAAAACGGTTCCTTATGTAAATGGGTGCCCCAGGCCTTGCACTTGTGATACCTGTCAACAGGATCTGCATAGCAGTTGCTATAGAGTTGTGCAACAATGTATTGGAAAAGATAACATCACCTATTTCACTGCCATATTGAACCAAGTCAGGGAGGAGATGAGGATAGACGATTGGTCCCACAATGTGCCAACAGGAGGCCATGGATCTAACTTACTCCAAGCCCCTTGTTTGGTGACGGTAGGGAAGCCTGTATGCTGAAGAAAGGTACCTCTCATTCACCTTTCAGATGGAAGAGGGCTGCAGGATCAGGGCAGACAAGAACAGGTTAAACAATGCATTAAAGAGTTAATTGAAAAAGAATACTCATCCCTCAATTACCACCCTTTGGTTCTTTCTGATAGTAGAGGGAACGTTATTTTAGACCCCAGACTGTAGATGTTATTACTGCCACTCATAGCCTCCTAAATGACACCAATCCTTTGCTTGCAAGTGACTGCTGGCTCCACCTCTGAAAAGGAAGCCTGTTCCTCTGGACATCCCCCTCTAATGCCACTTACTCCACTGCTGAGGGTCCTGCCACTCAGCACCCCCTATGAGAGTGCAGCCTCTCTTCAACCAAAATGTTACCTGTTTGACAAAACCCTACAAAACTGATAGCTCAGATCTACCTGTAGGGATGCTACCTTTGCCATTTGTGATTCAACAATTGACATCTCCACAGCTCTTTGCCCTGACAATAACACTGTGTTCTTACACAGGAATAAAAAAACCTATATGTTCTTGCCTGCAGATTGGACTGGGACCTGTGTACAGCAACCTTACTCCCTGATATAAGCATCATTCCAGGGGAAAAGACAGTCCCTGTCCTGAGCTGTGACTTAATGGTTGGAAGAACAAGAGAGCTGTTCAGTTCATTCCTCTGTTAGTGGGAATGGGCTGACTGCTTCCATAGGCGCTGGGTCAGCTGGTTTGGGTTTTTATTTTATAAATACAACAAAGTGTCTCAACAGTTAATTAGTGATGTACAATTGCTTTCCAGCATCATCAATGAACTCCAAGACCAGCTCAATTCCTTAGCAGAAGTAGTTCTCCAGAACCAGAGGGGATTAGACCTCCTTACAGCCAAAAAAAGGAGGAATCTGCTTAGCCCTACAGGAGAAATGCTGTTTTTACACGAATAAATCAGGCATTGTTAAAGGAAAGATTAAAAAAAATTACAAAAAGATCTTGAAAAGAGGAGATGAGAATTAATAGAATCTCTTCTTTGGAATGGGTTTAATGGTCTGCTCCCCTATGTGTTTCTCTTACTCGGACCTTTTGCTACCCTTTTGCTCCTTGTCACAATAGTACCCTGTATTGTTAACTGATTACTCGCCTTTGTTAGGAATGTGTAAGTGTGGTTCAGGTCCTGATGCTCCAGAGGAAGTATCAATCTCTCTCTGAGGTTGATTCACAATTTTAGGGTTAAAATTGGAGCACAAAGGGGGGATGAGAGCCCACCGGAGAATGAAAACAACTCTAAAAGAAAAACAGCTATGACTATTCCTGTCCTTGAATTAAAGCCAGAGGCACATAGCTCTCAAATGGCAGGATGAACTGCTCCAAGATAGCCTTGAATTGAAGCCAGATGCAGGCAGCTCTTGAAGGACAGGGTGAGTTGTTTTGAGAAAAGTGACAAAAAGTCAAAAACTGCAAACAACTAGCTGTAAACTATCTTCATGCTATTCTTGCTGACCAACCAATGTATAGAGCAAAAGTGGCCAGATTTTTAAGTATAAAAACCATGTGCTTTGCATGCTCGGGGTCATTTCCTGCCTTTGGAGGGGTGACCCTATCCCAATTGAAATAATTAAAAAAAAATCTTGCTTTTGCATCGAGTTGTGGTCTCTGGGAATTGCTGAGAAGGGCGCGATCTTGAACTCCTGAGCTATGAAACCCTATTATTACAGGATAAATATAAAAGAAGTAAGTCGGTGTAATAACAGTAAATTTTTGAAAGAGATTTAAGCAATCATACTGTGAAATATCTACACAAAATCCCTATAATACATGTAAGTACATGCATGAATATAAACATGTTGCAACCTAAATACTTTTACTAATGCACATAGATATGTATAGTTCAACACTGATCAAGAAAGCTTTTCCTTGAACCACAATCATGACTGAAAACCACAACCAATCACAAGGCAGAATTCTGGAGAACAGTCACATCTGATACATCTACAAAACAATTCCCAGATCTAAGACTAAGTGATCATGCATAACAGGAGGTAATATGGTAATATATATATATATATATATATATATATATATATATATATATATATGGCAGAGGATCAGAGTATGTTCTGGTAATGTGTCTCTAATAATATCAGAAGGTACACACATAAGATAGACCAATATAAAAAATAAAGAAAAAAAAAGAGCAATATACCTGTATAAAAATGAGATGAAAAATGGAAATACTAATAGATATGCAAAAGTGGTCTAGGAAGAAACCATTGTCCTTAATCCTATGAAAAAATATACAGGGAACTAACAAATGCTGAGAGTGAGAGAAAAAATTTCCAGGAAAGTTCATAAAATCAGTTAGTTATCAATACCAAGCAATCAACCCTGAAAACATGCATGGAAGTAACATTATTAAACTGAGCAACTTATATTAAGAGCATGATACCAATTTGAAAAAAAGAAGATGAATTTGAAAGAGAAATAAGAGAGGTCTGTGGGAAGGTTTGGAGGGAAGAAAAGAGAAGGCACAAAATGATGTAATTATTAAATAAACTTAAAAATGAATTAAATATTAGCTCTTTAGGTCATGATTTTAAAATGAATCACTACTGAGTAGTATAAAAACATAAAACTTGCAGGTAGATAGATGGAACTAGAAAAAAAATCATGTTATATGAGGTAATCCAAACACAGAAAGACAAACTTCACATATTCTCTCTTCTAAGTTTCCCAGCTCTAAACTGAATATGTGTGTACTCATATGTGAGTCTATATCCGGCAGTAATTAAAAAAACAAGAATGAAATAGTGACCATTTCCAAGGTGAGAATGGAAGTGTGGGAGGTGCAGTAGGAAGTAGAAGGGTATAGAGATTTGAAAGAGGAAGTGGGAAAAAACTTGAAATGGGAAAAAACTTACAATTTCGGAGGTAAGACAGAAAGAAATACAAAAGGAAGATGGTAAAATAACAGTAAGGATGTCTGAAAAGTATTATGGAATCATACTAGTAACTATCTAAGATATGTGTAATCCATGTAAGCTGTTGTATAAAACTAAAATTTAGTTTAAATGTAATTTTGCCATCTGTGATGACATTTGTCCCTCCATCTAACAAAAAACTCCAACACCAGGTATGAGAAGTCAACTTTTGAGTTATTGGGAAGGGTTTTCTAAGAGAATCCTCAAAAATTATATGCTACTACCTATCTGAACTGAAAACTACAGTCCATTTCCAGCCCGAAAAGATGCTGTTTGTTATGTTTGAAATACCTGAAAATAACAGGATGCCGAATGAGGAACTAGGAAAATGAAGAGGTGTCTCGCTAACTCTTGAACTTTGAATTTCAACTGCCAGCTTCTTGGAATATAACCTATAGTTTTCCTCAAGTGCCTGCTTTTTGAACAGTACATAACACATTGAAGACATGGCATGTATGCTTGTGGGTGCTCGCGTTCCACTTAACATTCAGCACAGTCCTCTCCAAAAGCTCCAATACCCCATCCACCCTCTTAGGAGCTGTCCAGGCTTTAAATCTGTCTACCGCATTTCAGCTCCACTTCTAGCCACTCACGTTTTATTATAGGTGTCTCATAGACTAAATAAATAAATAAATAATAAATAAATAAATAAATAAATAAATAAATAATCTGTTTTACCTTGTAATGACTGTGAACATCCTTATGACAGTGAACTCATGATGAAATGTACCAGACACGGAAATTCCTAAAGCCAAGCACTCCATAGCCAGGGAACTACAAATAATCCCAGAGTGCATTGTGCGGCTGGGAGCCTCTGTGAGAACTGCCTCAGAGCAAGGACTTCTGGATTGTTTGTAGTAATGTAGCCAGGTCTCACTGTATTGTCCGCTTTGACTAGTCGCAGACGAGAAATACAATTCCCAGAATGCTGTACTCACTGCTTATGCCCTCACAAGCCATCCTCCTCCTCCTCCTACTTAGCCTGGAGCTTTGTCAGGACCCAGAAGTATTCCCTGGAAGCGCTTTCCTCGTGCCACAACACACAGAGCGTTTTTCCTGGTCCCTGGTGTTCTGTCAATGTCCCCGCCTGTGCCCCTCGCAGTCTTCAGGATCAGGAGCCTTTCGAGCCAATTTGTGATGCCATCGCCCTTCCCCTGGTACAGGAAGTAAACACACAGGGCTGCGGGAAGCAACTTTGTGTGCAGGACAAATGTGCTCTTTGAATTCTCCTGATTAGACGCAGTCCAGCTGGTCCCTGGTCCCTGGAGAAGGGATCCTGGGGTCGCTCTGCCTTTTAAAAATTAATTTCCAGTCTCCCAGTCAAAGCAGGACTAGTCTTGGGAAGGCAGAAACGCTCACGTGGAAAATAAACCTTTTTTAAAGATTAAAATAATGTAGTCAGGAGAGATTGCTAAGAGGTTAACAACGCTGGCTGCTCTTCTAGAGGTTCTGAGTTCAATTCCCAGCAACCACATGGTGGCTCAAAGACATCTGTAATGGGATATTCTGGTGCACAGGCAGAATGCTGTACAATGAATGAATGGATGAATGAATAGATGGATGGATGAATCTTAAAAAAAAAAGCCAACTTTTGTCATCGCAACAGCCAGGGCCCTGTGACACAGAGAATCCCTCTCTTACCAAGGTGCCCGGTTCCATCCCAGGGACCACAAGGTGGCGCAAACCATCTGTCAAGGAATCTGGTGCCCTCTGGTGGCGCACGTCACTTAATAACGAGCTATATGTATATATGTATATATTAATATATATATATTAATATTATTATATATAACTATATATATTATATATAAAATATATATAACTATATATATAGTTATATATATGTTATATATATATAACTATATATTTATATATATAGTTATATTATAGTTATAGTTATATATATAGTTATATTATATATATAACTAGCTTTATATATATATACATATATATATATATGATGTTTTCATTTAATGCTATGTATTTATTTCAATTTAATAAGAACAGACGAGTGTCTTGAGAGCAGGCTTCCCAGAGTCCTGTGGAGTCGGGATTCAGGAGGTTTCTGTGATAGATCAAAGCAGGGCCTGGGGCCACCCAACCTGTGTCCATCTTCCAGTGCTCTCCCCAACCTGATGATAAGATTGTGTTACTGAGGACAACACCTTCACAAGTTAATGGACACAGCGAATCCCACCTGGCACCTACCGAGAACCTTCACCCTTATAGACTGCTGTTTGTGATACTGGAACATATGCTGCATGCTACCAGAAGAGAAAATTACACACCAACCAGCCATACATCCTTCACTCTCCAAAAGTGACTGGCCTACAAGATTTGCTGGTACACTTGTGGCATAAAGGTCACAGAAGTGACCGACTAATATCTAGTTGTGTTTCAGGAGGCCCACTCCATGAGAAGGAACCTTGATGCAATACTGCTTGAGTGGTCCGGAATCTGAGTCTACAGAGGCCAAGGACATAAGAGAAATCTAAATGCTACAGTTTTGCTAAAGGATCACAGCCATACTCACAGATTGGTGCCTTGCTAGGCCATTATTGGAAACTTCCTCCTGCAGCAGATGGGAATAAATAGAGAGACCCACATCCAGTCGATATGCAAACAGTGAGAGGCCTTTAACCATTCCACCCTAAATGAGATGTCTCAAGAAACCCTAAGCCCCTAAGGGCTCAATAAATTCTGTGTGCAAATTGTAAGCACCAGTGGATGAAGGACACAAGTGCAACAAGGCCTTATAAACACAGCAGGACCAACACACATATGAATACACCCTGACCCACAAACTAGCTCTTCTTTCACTTTCCCTTGTTGGTGTTGCCTCGCCAGGCAAAGAGTATGTGTTCAGTCCTGATGCCACTTGATATGCTGGGGTGGGTGGGTGTGCACAATAGAGGCAGGGTAATCCCCTTCTCTGAAGAGCCAGGTGAGGGATGATAGGGGAAACAGGGAGGGTAGGACTGGGAGGAGAAAAGGGAGGGTCTAAGACAGGGATGTAAAATGAATAAATACTAATTTAAAAATAAAAAAATAAGAAATGAGGGGCAGGAGAGATGGCACAGAGTTTAAAATCACAGACTGTTCTTCCAGAGATGCTGAGCTCAATTCCAAGCACCCACATGGTGGCTCATAACAATCTATCCTGAGACCTGGCACCCTTCTCTGGCGTGCAGACAGAATAGTGTACAAATAATAAACAAATCTTCCATAATAAAGAGAACTACACCATGAATCATAAATAATGTTTCCCTCTCTAAAAAGAACACTCATTCCCTTTTTTTAATATGGGCTGGTCTCAGGAAGGCAGACAGAGATTACAAATCATTTTTAAAGACTATAAAAACAAGAAGCCAGAAGACTATAACAAGAAGCATGCCTGTGACTGTCAGTGGGGCAAGCAGAGACTGGTGTGATTTCCAGGCCATCTGGGTTTGCAAAATGAGTTCAGGACATGCAAGGCCACAAGAGAAACCCTCTCTCCAACAGTAAGGGTTTGCACCCCTGCCAGTTCTTCACACTCACTTGTCTAGACATGTCCTAAGTCATAAAGTATGACTTCAATCAGGCTATAAGAAAGTCCTGCCAAGCACAGTGCACACACCTTTAATCCAAGCACTTGGGAGGCAGATGCAGATAGATGTCTGTGAGTATGTCTGTGAGTTCAAGGCCAGCCTGGTATACAAAGAGGCCTGGGCTACACAGAGAAACCCTGTCTCAAAAAACTAAATTAATAATAATAATGATAATAATAAGATTGAAATAAAAAAATCAGAGTCTGGCCTGCTGGCACATTGCCAGACCCAAGTTCCTTTCACAAGGAAGGCACACAGTAGAGTTTATGGGAAAAATAGCAGATGGAAGAAAGATTTGAAACTTCATTTTATTTTATTTTTAAAATCTCAATTACATTAATTCTTAGTGGATTTGAGAGACCAAAGACTTAAAGTCAGTGGGTATTGTTTTAAAGTTTAAAGCAGAAGCATGAATAAAGGCTAGTTAGTTGGAGACATGTCCAACCTCCTTCAGGGAGAACTAGCCTTAATGCCCTGAGGGGACAAATTTGCCCTAATGCATTCTTTCCTGCCCACTAATTATACAGTTGCTAGGAAACTGGCCCATAGGACCAAGCCAGAACTGTTTGCACTCTTGCTGCCCAAAGTGGACCAACCATTTCAAAAGTCAGTTTCCATTTCACAATCACGTAACACCAAAGCATGTAAGTCCCTGCTTGCGGTTTTGCCCCATAAAAACCTTGCTTCCCTAGATTTCAGGGCTACATTCCTCTCCTGTGTCCACAGGAAGTTTGTGTCCCATGTCTGGACATGTATACAATTTTAAAAACCTCATGATTTACAGTAGAGTGTACCGCTGGGATTTTGGGGTTCCCAAACTGGGCATAACAGTTTCACTCTGCATAAGACCATTAGTAATTTATAAACATCTCCCAATGACAATAAACACTTGTAGCCACAGGAAACAACCCAAAAACTACCCAATCCCACTTAAGGAAAATAGGACATCATTCTCATTGATGTCATCTAGCTGACATTTTGGACATGCAGAAATACTTTTGGGGACCCAAAGAAAATTGGAAAAATGTTTAATTAAATAAGCAATATTTGTGGTCCAGTCTTTGAATGTTGAGAAAATAATAAGAGTTAATATATGTCTTGTTTAGAACAATCTAAAATGCGGGACCAATTAAGATTTGTAGCTTTCTTCAAAGCTCTCTTGGGAACAGGCCGTGATGAGAAACAGCAATTGAAGCAGTTGAGGCAGGAACAAGCAGAATTCTGGAACATGCAAGATACTGAAACAGATGTGTCAATGTCTCAGCATGCTGGAAGGAGGATTCTGTCAGGACTGGTCCAGAATCTCCAGTATTCATTCCTTTTGTTTTGCAAACATATAATTTCTCATAAGCATTATACAGTTCTAAAATTATAAATGTAAGAGATGTTCAGAATGAAATTAAACGGTAAACCAATTTTATCAATGCCAATTAAAAGAATGGCACAATAAATATTGAGGATATTAGAGCCAAGGATTTATTGGCCATGTACTGCTGAAGTTCTGGTTAGAGACATTTTTTAATGTCTCGGTCAGGTTTAGGGTTGTTCCCATGTGAAGGGCTTATCAATTTTTATGACCTGTTCTGTTTATATATTGATAATTAATTATTAATATTAAATATTAATATTAATTAAATGTTAATTAAATGTTAATTAATGATCATTAAATATTAATAATTAATAATTCATTCAGCAGTTTTTCTATAACCCAGTGTTTTTATGCAGCTGTTGTTTGTTGTTCATTAACATTTAAGAAATTTAAGGTCAATAAAGCATTATGTAATCTATCTCTGTGGTATTTTAATACCCCTCTCTGCTTGTTAATCATTTTCCTTAAAGTACAATTCGATTTTTCAATGACTGCTTGACGTGCAGGATTATGTGGTATTCCTGTTACATGTTTTATCTTATAATATGTAAAAAAAAATTCAATTTTCTTAGAGACATATGCTGTAGCATTATCAGTCTTAATTTGTGTAGGCATAACCATAACTACCATCATTTGTAATAAATGTGTAATAACTGAATCAGCCTTCTCAGAACTTATGGCTTTTACTCATTGGAACCCTGAATGTGTGTCTATAGTATGGTGCACATATTTCAGTTTACCAAACTCTATAAAATAAAATACGTGATTTGCCAAATTTCATTTCTTTGGTTACCATTAGGGTTACTTCCTGCAGTTAGTGGAGTTTAGTTATATAATGAACAAGTGGGACATTTTCACACAATTTCTTTGGCTTGTTGCCAAGTGATAGAAAACTCTCTTTTGAAACCTTTGCTGTTAACATGGTGTTTTAATGAAATTCTGAGGCCTCTAACACGCTTCCTATCAATAGTTGATCAATTTCATCATTGTCTTGTGCTAGAAGGGCCTTGTGGCCCCATATCAGATCTGATCAATGTTATATACAGTGTATTATTTCTATTTTTGATTACTCGTTGTAATTGAAGAAACAGTGAAGTTAAATCCAAATTATCCTGAATTAGATCAGCAGTTTCTATATGCAGAAAAACCCTTTCTGCATATTGTGAGTCAGTGAATATATTAAGAGATTCTTGAAAATTTGATAACACCAAGAGAATTGTATATAATTTTGATTTTTGAACTGAATCATATGGATTCAATTTTTAAGTTTTTATTTTGTTTGTGTGCCAAAAATATCCATTCTAAGACAGTCCTCCCTCTGCATAAGAATTCCTGTGGGTGAATGAGTGGAAAGCAAGATAACCAAAATACAGGTCCTCTTTGGATCAATACGGTCTATATATGCATCTGTAATTTCCTTTTCTGCCAGAGCCAATTCATTTTCATCTTCAGTTGATAACGTTCTTGGACTTTTAAAGTCCTTATCATCCTGTAAGGTTTGAAATAAGTTACTTAGCTCTTGAGTAGCTAAACTGAAGGTAGGCTATAGCCAGTTAATATCTCACAGCAATTTTTGGAAATCATTAAGAGTTTTTAATTAGGTTCTGCTATTTTGTACTTTTTGTGGTCGAGTTTTCTGTAGACCTATTTTTGTATCCTAGAAATTAATAGAATCTCTTCTTTGTAATCTTTCAGGAGCAATCTCTAAAACCCCAACAAGGCAAAGTTCTGTTTATATCAGCAAAAATATTTTCTAATGTTTTTGTATCTGAATCAGCTAATAAGATAGCATCTATATAGTGGTAAATTATGGATTGAGGAAACTGCTTATGAATTATCTCTAACAGCTGTTGTACAAAATATTGGCACAAAGTAGGACTGTTCAACATCCCCTGTGGTAAGACCTCGAGTGATATCTCTTTATTGGACAGCTTCTATTCAAAGTGGGACCTAAGAAAGCAAACCTTTCCCTATAATGCTCATGTAAAGAAATTGTGAAAAAGCAATCCATTAAATCAATCACCATAATAGGCCATTCCTTAGGTAACAAGGAAGGTAATGGGATTCTGGATCATTAACGATCTCATTGGCTGAATAATTTTGTTAACGGCTTTGAGATCTGTTAACATCCTCCATTTGCCAGATTTCTTTTTGATGACAAATACAGGAGAATTCCAAGGGCTGCTAGACTCCTCTATATGTTGAGCCTCCAGCTCTTCTAAGACTAACTGTTCTAGTGCCAGTAATTTTTCTTTACTCATAGACCATTGTTCAATCCAAATAGGTTGGTCAGCCAACTACCTTGGTAAGGTTGTGGGATTTTTACTAGCAGTGGCTTCCCAACATGAAGTTGAAAAGACAGCCTCTGTTGTATTTTGTTTATGGATAGCTTGGACAGCCTGTAACTGGTTTTGATGGCATTTTAAAATAATTTTAACTTCTTTGTCAGGAATATTACCTGTTTTGCCTCTGAAATTGGGGGTTGTTAATTTGGGTCTCCCATTGTTGTAACAGATCTCTTTTCCATAAGTTTATGGCTATCTCAGCCACATATAGCCTTAATTTTCCTATTTGACCTTCTGGTCCTATACATTTAAGCCACCTGACACGTTGTTTTACTTTAGATAATGTTCCAACTCCTTGGAATTGGATATTCACCTCTTGAAGTGGCCAATTTGGGAGCCAGGATTTAGAAGTAATAATTGTGACATCAGCCCCAGTATCTACCAAGCCTTCAATTTCAATATTATTTAAAATTATCTTTAACTTTGGCCTTTGATCATTTATAGAGGTTTGCCAATATATTTGTTTTTTGTTCTCCTGGTTTTTTGATTTATCTATAGAATCTGCTCTGGCCTCGCTGTTGAATTTTTTAATGTTTATTCCCAGAGCAGTGCTGTTTAACTTTTTTGTGGAGGAGTATCCCTGTCCTGTATTGGGGCCTGAGGAAGGCCCCCTAAGGCATTTTTTATAAAGAATTACCCCATTTGTCTGTGCTCTACATTCACTAATCCAATGTCAACCCTTGCCACATCTTCTGCATAATCTTGAAAGCATAGACTCCGTTTTTGAATTATTTTGTTTTTTTCTGGTAACTCCATTTGCCCATCAAAATTAAGACATTTCCCAATGTCTTTAGGGGTAGCTTCTCCTATCAAGGACAAATTGATGATTGAGGTCTGATGTCAATTTTATTTATAACCCATTCGACTATTTGTGCACACCTTGCTTTTAATGGCTGTATTACCTCTTTGCATTCAAAATCTTTGCATTTTCAAAAGCTTTTCTAGCTAGTGGATCTGATATACTTCTATCCCCAGCTGAGGTCAATCTTTGCAAAACATTAATGAATGTTTCACTTGGAAACCTGAGAGAATGGCTCAAGCCTTTTCCCTGATTCTTCAACCTTGTCCCAGATATTTAAGGCTGTTAGGTGACATAATGCTAAGGTTTCTTCATTATATACAGCTTGTATCTCTGTGTCAGCCTATTGGCCATCACCAAGCAGCTGTTCCTTAGAAACACCAACAGCCCTGGCTCTATTTTTGTATGCTATCTCTCTAGCGTCTTCTCCTCATCATGATAGCCATTGTAAATATGGCTCAGGTTTTTTGTATTGCCTTTGCCATATCCTCCCAGTCCTTTGGGATTACTCTACTGATTGGCCAGGAAGTGAGCATTTGTTTTACAAATGGTGAATGCATTCCAAAATTGGTGACACTTTCTTTAAATTTTCTCAGGTCTGGCACTTCCACAAGGTGCCATTCAGCCTCATGGTAATCCTGTGGGGATCATCATCTACTGGTCTCTGTTGTACACTGACTGGATAAGCTAATGTTTGTTTTCTACCCGCCTTTGTTTGACTTTCTTTATTATTATCTTTTGCCTCTGCCTGAGTATTTTCTTTACTTAGTATTCTAAACTCTTTTTTTTAAGGTCTGTACCCATATTTCACACCTAGCTCTCTGTTTTCTTCAATAATCTCTTCAATCTCTTGTTTTATGCCTCTCTTCTAACTTAATTTTTTTCTTTATAGTTTTTCTAGTTGTTTGTGTTTTCCAGTATCTTTTCTAAAACCTCTGCCCTATTTTCCTGTTCTTTCTTATGTTCTGTAAGTTTGTGTATCTCTTGTTTTATGTCCTGTTTACAACCTTCATTTTTTTCTTTATATTGTTCTACTTGTTTTTTGTATTGTTCCAGTATCTTTTCTAAAGCCTTTGCCTTTGAGAACACATAAAAGGCTAAATCAATTATTAAAGTTAAATTGAGGAATATGAATGTAACCATAGTCATAATTTCTAAATTTTCCTTTATTTCTGTCTTAAAACCATAGAAGAGATTTTCAGCCAAGCTCTGAGAAGTGTGTTTTAATGTTTCTCTCATCTGGTTAGAATGTAGTGGCAGCCAGTTTTGTTCAGTCTCAGTTCTGCCCAAAGTAGGCTGTCTTTTGTTCTGAGGCTTGTTTAAGAGTCTCCTTTAAAGAGCCAGTAATTTATCTGGGAATTTTTAGGTTTAAAGTTTGGGTTGTATCACTGGGAGCTTGTTCCTCTCCCCCACCCAATTATATTAAAGTAAGATTTAAAGGGTGTGGATACTTAGACGAGTTAGGTGCCATTTGTTGTAGGTTATTAATATTTACTATTGATAAATCTTTTAGTTAATCAGTGGTTATTCCTGGATGGCTGTATAACCAAATCACCACACAGAGACTAGGATTTATTTAATTAACCTAGAGCACACTTGCTGGCCAACAGTTACTCCATCCTAAACCTCTAAGCCCACAGAGTTTCCTACCATTCAGATTCACCCATCATATGGCTTTTAATGATATCTTAGTTCCAGTTCATTTCTACATGTGGTGCCAAGACCTCTCTTGCAGATTCTCCTCCTCTCCTCTCCTGTCTCCTTCCTCTTCTTCCCACTTTGGATCAGAATGTCTCACCTTATCCTCTCCATTACTCAGTATTGGAGCTGGTTGTTTTAATTGACAATATAGAGAACAAACTCAAGTTTACATAAACATCACAATGCAGTATCTGGATTGAAACCAGACAACAGAGAAGAGAAATCACCATTTGAATGAACAAGGGCAAATTGTATACATTCCAAAAAAAGAATATTATACCAATATAATCTCTTGTATCATATTAGAACAACATGGTCTAAAACTAGACCTCAATAGTAACAAAAAAGAGTAAACAACCTGTATATACAAGGAAACTGAATTCTACTGAATGACAGCTGGATTATGGAAGAAATAAACTAATTAGACTTTCTAGAATTTAACAAAAATGAAGGCACAACTTCCATAAACTAATGAGACATAATGAAAGTAATTCTAAGAGGATATTTCATAGAATTAAGTACCTTCATAAAAAAGTCTGAGGCATCTCAAATCAACCTAACAACACATGTGAAAGACCTAGTCAAAAGGAAGCAGACATACACAAGAGGAGTATAAATAATCAACCTTAGCGCAGAAATCAATAAATTAGAAACAAAGAAAACAATTCAAAGAATAAACAAAAGCAAGAGCAGGTTCTTGGAAAAAAATGACAAAGATCGACAAACCTTTAGCCTAAATAACTAAAACACAGGGAGACATTATACAAATCAGCAAAATCTGAAAATAAAAGGGGGTATAATTACAGACACTGAGGAAATTAAAAAAAAAATCATTAGGTTTTACCTTAAAAGTCTATATGCCACAAAATTTGAAAATACAAACAAAATGGAATATTTTCTTGCCACTTATCAAAGTTGAATCTGGATCAGGTAATTAAATTAATAGACCTACATGCCCTAATGAAATAGAAGCAGTCATCAAAAGATTCCCTGCCAAACAAAGCCCAGAGCCTGGTGTTTTCAGTACAGAATTCTACCAGATCTTCAAAGAAGAGGTAACTCTAATACTCTTCAAACGATTTCACAAAACAAAAAAAGAAGGAACATTACCAAACTCATTCTATGAGGCCACATTCACCTTGATACCTAAACCTCACAAAAGCTAACTAAAAGGCAGGGATACACTAAGAAAGATAATTTCAGGCCATTCTCTCTTATGAATATTGAAACAAAAATACTCAATAAAATACTCACAAAATGAATCCAAGAAAACATCAAAGATCTCATCTACCATGACGAAGTAGGCTTCATTCTAGGCATGCAGGGGAGGTACAATATACAGAAATCCATCAGTATAATCCACCCATAAACAAATTGGAAAAGAAAAATCACATGATCATCTCAATAGATGCTAAAAAGCATTTAATAAAATCCAAGCTCAATTAATGTTTAAAGTCTTAGAGATATCAGAGATAAAAGGCACATGCCTAAACACAGTAAAGATAATATACAACAAGCCTATAGTAAACATCAAACTAAATGGAAAGCAATTTAAATCAGCCCCACTGAAATCAGAGACAAGACAAATTTGGTCACTCTCTCCTTTCTCTTCAACATAGTACTGGAAGTTCTAGCTATAGCAGTGAAACAACTAAAGTAAATCAAGGGGATACAAAGCAGAAAGGAAGAAGTCAAAGTATCACTATTCACAGATGATATGATAGTATACATGAGTGACCCTAAAAATTCTACCAGAGAACTACTACAGCTGATAAACACCTTCAGTAAAGTGGCTGGAAACAAAGTTGCTAAAAAATATCTGAAGCCATCTTGTATAGAAAATACAAGAGGGCTGAGAAAGAAATTAGGAAAAACACAACCTTGCAATAGCCACAAATAACATAAAGTGCACTGGTGTGACTCTAATCAAGCAAGTGAAAATCTGTGTAAAAAGAACTTCAAGTATTTGAAGAAAGAAATTGAAGAAGATATCATAAGATAGAATGATCTCCCATACTCATGGATCAGTAGGAATAACAGCAAAATGGACATCCTACCAAAAGAAATATAGAGATTCAATGCAATTCCCATCAAAATATGAACACAATTCTTTAAAGGCCTTGAAAGAACAATTCTCAACATCACATAAAAAAAAAAAAAAAAAAAAAAAAAAAAAAACAAAAAAAATCAGAATAATTAAAAAACTTCTGGCGGTATCTCCATCCTGAATCTCAAGCTGTACTATAGAGAAACAGTAAAAACAGTGTGGTACTGGCATAGAAACATACTGGTGGATCAGTGGAATTGAATCAAAGACCCAGAAATAAACCGACACACCTACAACACCTGATTTTTTTAAAGAAGCCAAAACCATTCAATGGAAAAAGAATATCTTCAACCAATGGTGCTTGTCTAACTGGATGTCCATATATAGAAAGATACAAATAGATCCATAATTATCCCCCTGCACAAAAGTAAAGTCCTTGTGAATCAAATACCTCAATATAAAACTAACACTCTTAATCTGTTATTAAAAAACTGAGGAAGATCTTGAACACATTGGCACAGGAGACAACTTCCTGAACAGAACACCAGCAGCAGAGGCTCTAAGATCAAAAATCAATAAATGGGACCTCATGAAACTGAAAAGCTTCTCTAAAGCAAAGGACATTTTCAGCAGAACAAAATGATGGCTTACAGACTAGGAAAGGATCTTCACTAATTCTGCATCTGACAGAAAGCTAATACCAGAATATAAAAAGAACCCAACAAATCAAATAATCCAATTAAAAATTGGATACAGAATTAAAGAGAAATTCTCAACAGAAAAATATTGAATGGTGTAGAAACACTTAAAAATGCTCAACGTCATTAAAAGTCTGAGAAATGAAAATCAAATTGACTCTGAGATTCCACCTCACACCCATCAGAATGGCTAAGATCAAAAACTCAAGGGACAGCACATGCTGGAGAAGATGTGCAAGAAGGAGAACCCTCCTCCATTGCTGGTGAAAATCTAAACTTGTACAGCTGCTTCGGAAATCAGTCTGGCACTTTCTCAGAAAACTGGGAATACTGCTACCCCAAGACTCAGCTAAACAACTCCTAGACATATATCAGAAAGATGCTCAACCATACAACAAGGGCATGTGCTCAAATATGACAATAACAGCTTTATTCATAATAGCCAGAACCTGGAATCAAACTAGATGTCCCTCAATGGTGGAATGTATACAGAAATTGTGGTACATTTACACAAGGAAATACTACTCAGGTATTAAAAACAAGAAAATCATGAAATTTGCAGACAAATGGATGGAACTAAAAAAGATCACCCTGAGTGATGTATCCCAGAAGCAGAAATCCATGTATGGTATATATTCACTTATAAGTGGACATTACCCACATAATATAGATTGGACATACTAAAATCTACAGATTTTTTAAAGCTAAAGTACAAGGAGAAACCTAGGGCAGATGCTTAATTCTCATTCAGAAAAGAAAACAGGATAGAAGTCAGAAACCATACAAGAGAAAGAACAGAATAGGAGCCTTCCACAGATGAACACTAAGTGACTCCACTCAAGAGGTGATTGAAGCAGATGGAGAGACCCACAGCAAAATTTTGTATAGAGCACAAAAAGTCGTATTGAAGAAGTGGGAGATAGAAGGACCTAAAGGGGACAGGAGTCACTCAATTAGACCAACAAAGCCAAAAAAATCTGGGTCCTGGGGCCATGCAGAGATGCATCAACCAAAGAGTATGAGAGGACTTACATCCCCTGCTCAGATGTAGCCCATGGACAGCTCAGTCTCCACATGGGAATCCTAGTAAGGGGAGAAGAGACAGTCTCTGAAATCGGTTGTCTGTTTCTTGATCACTTCTCCCTGGTGGGACCACCTAGACAGCCTACAGATGAATAGGATACAGGGAGTCTTAATGGAACCTGATAAGCTAGGGTCTGATAGGACCTTCCTTATCAGAGGAATACAGGAGAAGGATAGGGGAGGAGGAGTGAGGGATAGTGGGACATAGAGTAGATGAGAGAGGGGGCTACAATTGGGATAGAAAGTGAATAAATTGTAAAAATTAATGATTAACATGGGTGACAGAATGAAGCATAAATAAGACACAATTTACTGAGAAACATACAAAAAATACTCACATCTTTAATCATAGAGCTAGCTAGAAAAAAAAAAACCTTAGGCAACCATTACCTCAAATGACAAATAATGTATGTTTAGTGTCCTTCTTGGCACTATAGTAAAAGAGAATGTGACAGGATGCATACAATATCATTGGAAATCTTTCTTCATGGACTGAACATGGAGTGACTTGTAGGAGTTGAGGTGTTGATTTACTTTCTCCCCACAGATCAGCAGGAATGTATCCCTTGCTGAATTCAAGAGTACCTAAACCTTGAGAGAAACAAGTGCCTGCCCATGGCAGTGACTTTCCTGTCCTTTGAAGATCCTCTGGGCTTGGTCCTGGTCTGCATGGCTCTGTGTTTATCTGTCAGCACAGCTATAGTTTTGGGGATCTTTCTCAAGCACCATGACTCACCCATCATTAAGTTCAATAACTGGACTATAATAAAATACATTAGTGTCTTCAAATGAAATTATTTACTTCTACTTTTAGTAAGTTTATATAAAATGTATATCTAACCATAAATAAAAGAGCCCTTCATTTTAAAATGTTATATAGATACACTCTATTTTAGAACAGAAACTACTTCTGAAAACGTATTTTAGTAAGTTATACATGTTACTTTTTAATTTCTGGACAATATAAGTATTCAAATTTTAATTACATAATAGTAATTTAGATAAATAATACAGGTATTATATATTTTTCCCTTAGTATTTTATTTTTCTGGAGGAAACAGGAATTAGGTTAACAGTTGACATCTTTTGTTGGACAGGCAAAAACCTGGACCTCTGGCAAAGGGAGTTTGCAAAATTGTACACCCATAGCAGAAATCAGTGTTCAGAATTCTCAAAATGATGAAAATAAATCTACCATATGAAACACTTGTAACTTTCCTTGACATATGCACAATGGACTCAACATACTCCTTCAAAAACTTTTCTCAACCATACTCATTGCTATTCTGTTAACAATAGGTACAAAATGGGAACACCTAAATATCCTTCAACTGATATAGATAAGTGAAATGGTATGCACATAAGTAGATAGAAATATAAATGACGATATTGATTTAGGTAACTCAGATCCAGAAAACAGATATCACATGTCCTATCTATTCTGAAGCATGTAGCTCTAGATCTTCAGTTGTGAGTATTCACCCTACTGTGAAAGAAAAGATTGTCATGACAGATTGGGGACCAGCCCCAGCAGTTGATAGTTTCCAGAGAAGAGGGAAGGATAAGGTGGGGCAGAAATGAGTCAGACATGGTTGTCCCAAGAAACTTAGAGTCTGGACTGACTGGCAGTCATAATGCTTCTTTATTTAGACAGAGTTCAATAATAAAAGATAGATTCACATTCTTCTAAAACATAGATTATATCCTTTTTGTCTCCAGACAGGTGTTTTATCTGTCTCTTGGTCATGAATTTAGTCATCATTGATAAACTGTATCTTTTACTAACATTTTTTCTTCATCAGTCCCATAACCTGATATTTTTGAGAATCTGGAGGCATATTTGCCACAGCCTGAAAGCCCATTCTCAGGTTGTAAGCATTCTCACATTCAATGGCAATAGATAAAAAAATCATCAAGCCAGCTTGGGCATATTGCTTTGTCCCAAGAAGTATATTATCTATTTTAATGGACAGCCTCAAGAAAAATCATTTACGCCAAAGCGGCAACAGTTATTAATAAATTCCTGGTATAATGCATTGTCTATACCTCATATCTTTGTAGAATTTACTTATTGCTAAGTCTAAGTATTCTTTCATTATTTTGGTCATATTACACCACAGTGATACTGTGAAAGCTGATATATCTAGGAAAAGGAGGCCATAATACCTCACTTTAAAAATCATTTTTATAAAACATTCTTTGTCCATCATTATAGACCTCGTGTAAGATGATGATGTCTCCAGCCATTCATTTATATCTTTATCTAATCATTGAGAACATACCATATGTAACTCCTGATTTATATGCCAAGTAATCATCTGAGGATACAGAAGTACAAGGTATTTAATCTCAAATACTATCAACTCTCTTAGCTCTAGAAACTTTGTTTGCCTTTTTAAGAGTATGTTGTTCTGATTATTTTCTTCTTGAGGAAGCACAAGGGTAGATTTTGCAAGACTATCTTGGAGCTGAAGTCTCATAAGGAGTTATCTGCCATTTTTATGTGTGTTACAAATTTCCACGAGGAAGACATTCATGTAGGGCCAGATAATTGATATTTCCCTAAAAGTGAGCAGGGTAGTATTCTCAGGATTTTTCTGGAGAAGCTTAGAAGCAGTACTCCAGGGTGAAGGCATAAATGATTCATTAAAAAAATTCCCATTGCTCCAATGGCCCCAGGTTTTACATGTATTGAAAGCCCTCTAAGCATGTAGCAAATGGAGATCAAGACCAAGCCTGAAAGATAGCATGAAGGCTATTGTAACATGCAACTCAGCTATCCTGGATCTTTGTCAAATAGCTGTGCTGACTTCATGGCTTTAACTGTATATGAACTTTGGTGAGGTTTTAATCCATTTGGAGGTGACTTTTGAATGAAAATAAGCATCTATTTCTATGTTTCTACATATAGACATCTAGTTTGGTCAGCACCATTTGTGAAGATTTTACCTGTTTTTCCAGTGTGTATTTCTAGATTTCCAGTGTGTATTTCTATTTTTTGTTATACTACTAGTGCATTTACATAATCAAATATTATTCACATATTTAAAAATCAAATCATGAAGCATGAAGGTAAATGCACATTTGCAGGTAACTGAGAGTGAGAGAACCTAGACCCCAAAAGAGAAATAGGGTATGTATTGTTTTACATATATATTAGTTGCAAGATGTATGATATGCATCCAACTGAACATAATACCGCAGGAGATACATACAGAGTAAGAACTGGAGCTTAGGGGAGGCAGAGATTTCTCCATAGAAAGGGAAATAAAATACTTGGAACAAATGGAAGGTGGGCTAAAAAGATAGAATTGAAGGGGATTGGGAAAGGAAGAGGGCAATGAAAAGGTAACATGAGAAAAGACAGGTAAAACGAAGGGTCATTTTTTTGGTACAGTGGAAACCTAATGCAATAGAAACTTTCTAAAATACATACATGTAAGAAGCCAATATAAATGAAATCACCACATAACAGGAAAGTCCCAACTGGAAATCTTTTGTCACTAAATAAAGCATCCAGTACTGGTAATAGGTTATATTTTATTGAGGTATTGGCCAAAGTAGTGTGATTGTAATGCCAAAACAAAACAGGCTTTTGTCAAGACTAGAGGTTGCTCTCCACAAAATGACTGCAATGCCCTATTGCTTGAGACAACACTTACACAAATCATTGAACATACATAAATCGTGCCTATATAGGACCTTCACACTTACATATTAGCAACTTTGATACAGGGAATACTCTGCACACTACAAAAGGAGAAATATAAACGCTAACCCAACTACCAAACCTTTGAACTATAACAGTGTCCTGTAAGACATATTAATGCAACAGTTGTAGGAGTAAATAACCAATCTATAGTTTGACTCAAGGCCCATTTCACATGATGGAATCCACACCTGACACTGGTTTATTGAACAAGAAAAAGAAATTACATAGCCCAGGGTTCTAGAGAAAAAAAAAAAAACAAATACTCCGTTCTACTAAAAGAAATAAAATGACCATTGACACCATTCTGCTATACTCATAGACTAGGGTCTTATTCTTCCATCATCAAAGAAGCTTCCTCCTGCAGCTGATGGAAACAAATTCAGAATTCCGTAGAGAAAATAGATATTCAGTGAGAGACCTCAGAAGACTCAAGTAGAAATGGAAATTTTCCATCAAATTCATGCCCTCCACGGTCGTTGTAATTTAGCCAAAAGAGTGTAACATAGAGAAAGGATAGAGGATACCAAAGAAGAAAGCACTATAAATTAAGATGACTGAAGCATATATAAATTGTGAGATACTGAGGCAGCATGCACTAGGCCTTTTAATATTCTGCACCAGATGTGGTTATACAGCTGAAATGAGAAGTGCACACCTGGCTTTGTCCCAACGCTTATCTCTAATTGATAAGCACTTGCAAATGAATGCATAGGTTTCTCCAAGGGACACTCATTTTATCCAAGGAACTTCTCTTAATTGTACATTTGAGAGTACATTCCAAAAGTTAGATGGCCAAAAATTCACTCACTGGCACATTTGGATTTTGATGTCCTATAATTCTCGCATGCATTTTATTATAGTTCTCATTTTAATTTGCTGAAGTTTTCTTGTTCATTTTTTAACTTTTATTAATTTCACTTTATTCACTTTGTATCCCCCATAAACTCCTCCCCCTTTCCCTCCTAATCCCACTTTCCCTCCTCCTTCTTCACATGCCCCCTCCCAAGTTTCACTGATAGGGAAGTCTTCCTCCCTATCATATTCTTGCCTACCTTATCAGGTCTCAACAGTAATGGCTGCACCTTTTCCTCTGTGTCCTGGAAAGGCTGCACCTCCCAGGAGTAGGTGATCCTACTCCTGAGCCATCCACTTAGTTCATGTCAAAGACAGCCCCTGTTACCCTTATTAGGAAACTCATAAGGAGACAGATACTTATGGGCTACATCTGAGCAGGGTTCTAGGTGTTCTTTATGCATGGTCCTTGTTTCTGAACAGGACCCCTGGGCCCATATTTTTGGTTCAGTTGGCCTTCTTGTGGTGTACCTTTCCCATCCAGGTCTTTCTATCTCCTGAATCTTTCTTTTGAGTCCATGCTCTATGCTCAACATTTGGCTATGAGTCTAACCATCTGTTTCAATACCTTGCTATGTATATTATTTCAGAGGCCCTCTCTGGTAGGTTCCTGCCCTGTTCTCTGTCTTCTCCCATTACCAATGTCTATCCCATTTGCCCTTCTGAATGAGGATTAAACACCTTCCCTAGGATCCTCCCTGTTGTTTAGCTCAATTAGAACTATAGATTTTAGTATTTTTAATCCTGTATTATACAACTAATATCCACTAATAAGTGAGTATATACCATGAGTGTCTTTCTGCTTCTGGATACCTCACTCAGGATGATCTTTTCTAGTTGCCTTCTTTTGCCTGCTGATTTTTTTGTTTTTAACTGCTGAATAGAATTGCATTGTGTTAATGTACTACAAATTCTGTATCCATTCCTCAGCTGTGGTACATCTAGGTTGTTTTCAGATTCTGGCTATTATAAAAAAAAATGCTATTATGAGTATAGTTGAGAAAATGTCCTTGTATGGTTGATAATGTACTGAATATATGCCCAGGGTGGTATAACTAAATGTTGAAGTAATACTATTCATAAATTTCTGAGAAAGCACCAGATTTCCAAAGTGACTGTACAAGTTTACATTCCCATCAGCAATGTAGGAGTGTTCCCTTTCTCCACATCCAGTCCAGCTTGTGTTGTAGATGATGTGATAATACACATAAATGACCCTAAATATTCAAACAGGGAATTCCTACAGCTGATAAACACCTTCAGCAAAGTGGCTGGATACAAAATTAAATTTGAAAAAGAAATCTGAAGCCCTCCTGTATACAAAAGAGAAAGAGGCTCAGAAAGAAATTAGGAAAAACACCCCTTCACAATTGCCACAGATAACATAAAGTACCTTGGTGTGACTCTAATCAAGCAAATGAAAGACTTGTATGAAAAAAATTCAGGAAGATATCAGAAGATGGAAAGATCTCCCATGCTCTAGGATTGGTAGGATTAACATAGTAAAATGGCCACTCTACCAAAAGAAATCTACAGACTCAATGCAATTCCAATCAAAATACCAACACAACTCTTTACAGTCCTTGAAAGAAAAATTCTCAGTTTCATATGTTCAAAAAAATGAAAAATGCAGAATTGATAAAAACATGCCAGTACAATAAAAGATTTTCTGGAGGTATCTTCATCCCACATCTCAAGTAGTATAGAGTAACAGTAATAAAAAAATGACATGGTACTGGCACCTGTACTTTAAATCTGAAAGGGGTGTGCATCTACTCATTAATAATTTTTATTAAATCATATCAATAAGTTGAGTGGGAAAAAAAGTATAGGGAAATCACCTGCTGTCTCAGTTTCAGACGCAGCTTGAGGGTGCTCAGATAGCCAATGCTGCCTTGGGCTATTGTTTCTGCTCATCAACCTTAAAGCATCCCTGGCTTTTCTATTGTTCTCTAAGATTTTTTACATCAGAGTCATAAGCAAAAACATCTTCCCCAACCTTGTCAAACAATCTTTTTTTCAAATTCTTTCTAATTATAATGGTCATTGCTAAAAACCTACAACTATGGTCCCTTTCAAGAGCAGTGGTTAATTCATTAATTTGCTCCAGCTTGATCTGCAAAAAGATATCAAGCATTGTTATAATAAATGCCAGTGATATTGGCCAGTGAGGGGCTAGAAGCATCCTTAGAGTTTTCATACAACTCATGTTATAAGGAATATGGGCATCATAATGGCATCAAACAGAGTTATGTTCCACAACAGCACAAAGTCCTCAGTATAAGCAGTGCTTGGGGTTATGCTTCTCCAAGACAAACTCATCATGACTATGCTAACAGGGGAGCCAAATTACATGAGTGCTACAGATGTTTTGCTGTTGCTCTTGCATGGCTTTCAACAGGACCAGGTAGCCAAAATAGTTAGCCCATATATGGGGAAGGGGGAATTATGTTAGCTCAGGCCCTGGGAAGAATTCAGGGTATTAGGTGGGCTATGCCAGCCTGTAGGACCATATAACATGGAAGGACTGAGGGATTGCTAAGAGAAAATTAGCAGGTAGGTCTGTTTTGATATGTTAATTATGAACATCTGCCATTTGCTCCAGGTATGAAACCTACATCTATGGAAATATAAACTTCAGAGAGAGCAGTATGGTCTCCATTAGGAAATGATTAAAAAATGAGCTTACAAGGAAGAAAGGTGGCAAAAACAAAGATTCTAATTTTCTTTTATTTCTTTATATTTGCTCTCTTTTCTTTGAGGGAGGGTGGGTACACAGACTGACTCAATTTTTGCTGTCAAGTTTGTTTTTCTAATTCATTTTATTTTTTTCAAAATTTATCCATTATATATCCCTATTAAAGGCCACTCCCTCAATTCCTACTGTTCCCACCCTCCTCCATTTCCCCATATCCCTTCCCTAGTCTACTCAGAAGAGGAGCTCCACTCTTCTGACATCAACCCATATATTATCTGAACACTACTCAGCTACTAAAAACAGGGAACTAAAATGTCTGCTCTTATTTCTTCTCCATAGGCCACTGTGCTCACATCAGATTTCATACAATGAAGCTTGCCTGTGAGCTTACTGTGAAATCAACACTAGGTATAACTCATTTTAAACAGTCCCACTCCCAAGACAGTGTTTGATTTACCATCTCTTATCCAGAAACACGTGAAATTCGAAATGCTATGAAGTGTGAAACATTTTATCACAAGCATTTCAGAGAACATGGTTCTCTTGCTGCCTGGAGGCTGTTTCCCACCAGCCCAGGAAGGAAGGAGGGCCAGAAGATGACATATAAAGCTTGAAAGACCTGTAAGCATAACAGTGATCAGACATACTGTGAACCACCTCAGAAAGTAAGTTCAACTTTAATTCCAGAAAACAGAAAACAGAGGCTTATATCCCTTGGGGAGTGCCTGGGATGCTCCAAACATAGGTGTAGATAATTGTTTAATACTAGGCAATTCAAGGATGCTCGATTTGCATTAAACGGCACATTCCTATTGTAGGAATAAGAAGAACAAGAACACAGAACCAAATTATCCTATATTTGAAGGGAGGGGAGATTTATCAGGGATCTGTGTCAAAGGCCATCTATCAAATTTGATTGGTGGTGTCCATTGCCTAAAGGCACTCTCTAGATGAAGCCAGGCAGAGAAAACTCACCCTTGACATGGTTACACATCTAGGCCAGAAGCAGGGTCATACAAGGAAAAGAAAGCCTCCTCCCCCATATCTCAAAATTCAGTGTGGGTTGTGATGTTTTTCAATAGTACCACTGGAACAATAGGTATGCATATACAAAGAAACTTCTACAGGCTACCACTGCTGTGATACTCTCAGAGGACTTCCTGGCTGGTGTTAGTTCACCATTCCCTACATATTCATCCACTGGACTAAAAGTTTCTTGTGTAAAGTGAGCCAATTGAAAACAGTAAATGTTGAGAATTAGGATTATCAATAAGGCTCCCCTAAACACCTTATTATATAATACTGTTGCATGTAATTGATATTCACCATTCATTGTATTCTTTTTAAAAATAAGTTTATTTACTTTAAAATCCAATCGTAGGTCCCCTCCCTTCTCTCCCACAGTACTACCCTCCATTCCTATTGCACCTATTCCCTTTCCCCTTCAGAAAAGGGAGGTCATTTCCATTGAGCTAGTTTTTCAGTTCTGTTGGATCTCAGTAGACCAAAGAACACAAAGGCCTTTCCATATTGCTTATAGTCACAGAATTCCTCTCCAGTAAGGATACTTTTATGATGATGATGACTCTAGATTTCTGAAAAGCCTCACCATTTTAACACATTCATAATTTTTCTTCCAGTTTGAATCCTTTCATGATGATGAAGATTATACAAATGTGGAATGGTTTCACCATGTTAAAAGCACTGTCCATTAGGATTTCTTTCATGAGTGTGAAGATGATTCTGAAGTACAAAAGTTTTTTCACATTGGTTACAGTCAGATAGCTTCTTTCCAGTATGTTTTCTTTTATGTATTAGGAGATGCTATGTGCAAAGGCTTTGCCACACAGTTAATTCATATGGTTTCCCTCCAGAATGTGTTCTTGTCTTGGGAGATGACTGTTATATGCAAAGGTTTTATCACACTAATTATCCTCACCAGGCTTCTCTCCAATGTGCGTTTTTTCATGTTTTTGGAGACTACTCTGCTGTGCAAATGCTTTATCACGTTGGGTATATTTATAAGTTTTCTTTCCAGTATGTGTTCTTTTATGGCTTATGAGATGACTGTTTCGTGCAAAGGCTTTACCACACTGGTTACATTCATAATGTTTCTCTCCAGTGTGTGTTCTTTTATGGCTTAAGAGAGTACTGATTTGTGCAAAGGTTTTACCACAATGGTTACATTCATAAGGTTTCTCTCCAGTGTGTGTTCTTTTATGGCTTAAGAGAGTACTTTATCGTGCAAAGGCTTTACCACAATGGTTACATTCATAAGGTTTCTCTCCAGTGTGTGTTCTTTTTATGGCTTATGAGATGACTGTTTTCACAAAGGCTTTACCACACCGATTACATTCATAATGTTTTTCTCCAGTGTGTGTTCTTTTATGGCTTAAGAGATTACTTTTTCGCGCAAAGGCTTTACCACAATGGTTACATTCATACGGTTTCTCTCCAGTGTGTGTTCTTTTATGGCTTATGAGATGACTGTTTCGTGCAAAGGCTTTACCACACCGGTTACATTCATAACGTTTTTCTCCAGTGTGTGTTCTTTTATGGCTTAAGAGAGTACTTTTTCGTGCAAAGGCTTTACCACAATGGTTACATTCATAAGGTTTCTCTCCAGTGTGTGTTCTTTTATGGCTTAAGAGAGTACTGTTTTCTGCAAAGGCTGTACCACAATGGTTACATTCATAAGGTTTCTCTCCAGTGTGTGTTCTTTTATGTCTTATGAGATGACTGTTTCTTTACCACACTGGTTACATTCATAATGTTTCTCTCAGTGTGTGTTCTTTTATGGCCTAAGAGAGCACTATTTTGTGCAAAGGCTTTACCACACTGATTACATTCATAAGGTTTCTCTCCAGTGTGTGTGCTTTTATGGCTTAAGAGAGTACTGTTTTCTACAAAGGCATTACCACACTGGTTACATTCATAAAGTTTCTCTCCAGTATGTGTTCTTTTATGCCGTATGAGATGACTGTTTTTTGCAAAGGCTTTATCACATTGATTACATTTGTGAGACTTCTCTCCTATGTGTGTTCCTTTATGCTGTATGAGAACAGTGATATTTGGGAAGGCTTTACCACATAGAGTGCATTTAAAGAGTTTCTCTCCAGTATGATTGCTTTCATGCCTGCAAAGAAAATTGGCACATGTGAATGATTTACCGCAGTCATTTCATTACACTAATAAATATATTTATCTATATGAATTAATTTCATAATTTGGTCTAATGGTAAAGTAGAATCAAATTTTAAAGTTTTATCACTTTATTTACATTCATGGTATGCCCCTTCATTATGGCTATTTTTGAAGATCCCTGTGATGGTAAGAGCATTTGTTATGTGGTTCACTTTTATAGCATCATTTTTCTATAAGAGGTTTCTCCTATATATGAAGAGTATTGTATGAATTCAGAGTTTTACCACAGCAATCCCATTCACAAATTTTTGTACTGTATGAATGATACTTCATTTACAAAGTGAGTCAGGACAAGCAGAAAAAGTTCCAAATTCCTAGTATTCATAGTTTTTTTCAGCAGTATGAGTTTGCTGATGAATTCTCAGTGAAGTTGCAAAACCAATCAACAGTAAACATTTATCACATTCAGAAAATCTACTCAAAGTGGGGACTAATACAAAATCAATTATTCTTGGAGAAAGACAGGGACACTGCTTTTTCAATATCCCAATGCTCTTGTGCCTTAGAAACATTGTGAGATATGATATAGCTATTAAATTACAAGAATAATAAAAGATTCCCACATTGAATTAACACAGTTTGTTTTTTGTTCATCATAGACATGGCATATAAGGATTAAGGTTTCTCCACAACAATAATCTTGACTCTCATACGCTGCTCCTTTCAGTAAACTTTACAATGTTACTGTATGAATATGAGCAACACTGGTTATATATGACATATTTGCTTATTAGAAGGTTTTGGACACATAATGATCACCTATTTAATGTATATACATCTTACAATATCTGAGTAGATAGGATGAGACTAAACAGATTGGCAGATCAACTCAGTAGCTGTAATGTCCATATGATTCAATTGGTATTTTCTGTTACAACATTATTTTATTTTCTTCTATCTGAGGGGAGTGCCTTGCAAACACAAATCAGATAACTGACATTGAAGTACATGGAATTGTGAGATTTTAATGATCATCAGTACACTTAAAGCAGTGCTGTTTATACACTGTTGCATTTATTTAAAAATTCCAGGAGGCAGCCAGGTGTGCTGGTACATGCCCTTAATCCCAGCACTTGTGGAGGCAGAATCAGGCAGATCTGTGTGATTTTGAGGTCAGGCTGTTCTAACAAGCAATTCTAAGTTAAGCCACAACTACACAGAAAAAAAAAAAAAAAAAAAAAAAAAACAATTTCAAAAGAAAATAAAAAGCAGCCAACAAACCAAAAACAAACTTCTAGGTCACATTAAAATTTCTTAAGATTCATTTATGTATCAGCTTGCACATAAAGTTACCTTTTATTACTTGTATAACTTTGAAAATGGTCTTCAATATTAAGTTCATCCCAATCATAGCCTAAAATATAGTACCAGAAAATATATATTATTGGAAATATCACATTATTATTTAGGAAAAACTTAAATCACTATCTTCTGTGACCCTGAGAACCATGGCTGATTAATTAACCTCATTCCTCCTCGTTCTCAATTAGAATTATACAATAGGATCAATAACAAAGTAAGAATTGTCCCCTTATTTTAAAAGTGGAAGAAAATTCCCGGTCTTACCTACAGCAGTGAGGTTTTTGCATGTCTCTAGCATCACGTCTTTGTAGAGTTGCTTCTGGGAAGAGTCCAGCAAAACCCACTCTTCTTGGCTGAATTTCACATGCACATCATTGAAGGTCACTGAATTCTAAAATATGCCATACATTTGTACAACAGAAACAGTGGCAACAATATAAATTTATATTTCATTGCCAATATAATCATATAATTCTAGTGCTGCTTCCATTTATATTCTGACACAGAAGTGCTAGTGTTAGACAGTTGGGTGCTGTGCATCAGGTAATGGAGGAGAGAAGAAAAAGCCTAAAGGTTAAATTGTAAGGGAAACCAAAGGCGTGCTTTGAAAACTTGTGTTAAAGAAGTTTCATTAGTTTGTAAGACATGAATATGAATTAGCCATTAGTTGGGTTCTTGAGTGATCTATGAATTGTGTTCAGTTACTTATGCGAGTAAGTCAGGACCCTGTCATGAGAAAGGTGGAAGGAAAAAACACAGTCATGACATTTTATCTAGCAACAAATGAGATGTGGCTATCAGGAGACAGTGAACAGATGGGTGGCGTCAGTCAATAGATAACAAGGCACTGAATATCATGTTCTAACCATGCCTCAGGGAAGTGGCATATCAGTATGTGAAAAGGGGGCTCATATATTTGTAAAATGGAAAGTGGAGTACAGTGAATACATGGATAAATATAATGTGAGGTGGCAAACAAAAACAATCATAGCTGATAAGATCATATTTGTGAGTGACCAGACAAAAGAAAGACATAGAACACATGATTTTTATTTGATAATTGTTTTGTATATTCTCCTTTCCAACTCATGTATAGTCTATAGTTGAAAAATAAATATTACAGCTTTTATATTAAAAAGGAAGTGCTAATGTTATCCATAAGTCATTCTTAGAAGAATACTGAATAACTGTGTTATATCTGAACTTTTATAATAGGATATAGCCTTGGAATAGACATGCCAATTAATGTGGACAAAGACAAACAGAGAGAAGAGAGTAAAATAGAAAGAGAAAGATAGAGACAAAGACACAGAGAGAAATGAACAGATGAACAGTACTGAGTAAATATCAGAGAAATTTATGAACATTTATTAACTACAAAAAAATGATGGACTAGCTGGGTGTATTCAGTTATGCCTCTAATTCCATCACTCAGGAGGCAGAGGCAGGTGAATCTCATTGAGTTGGATGCCAGCATGATCTATGAAAAGAATTTCAGGACATCCAGACCTATATTGTAAGACAGATCCTCCCCTAAATGTAAATCAAACAAATATAATAGTTAAAAAAAACTCAGAGATCTTTACTGAAGCTCAAATAAGGAATTATACATTCAATCCAATTCTGTAATACTCTTCCAGAAACCAGCAGTGCCACAGCTTAAACTGTAACATTAATAAGATCTTACTAAAAGGGAAAGCATGTTTAAACAGGTAAAAATAGAAAGATAAAAATATTAGCAATGTAAATGCTGGTCATAGATAAGCAACATAAGGCAGGAGAGATGGCTCAGCAGTGAGGAGCTCTAGCTGCTCTTGCAAATAATTGGGCTCAAATGTCAGTGTTTACATGGAACCCACTACTATCCATTGTTCTAGGTTCATTAGTTCTGAGGCGATCATCTGACTACTGTGAGAAGCAGGCACACAAGAGGTGCACAGTCATGCATACAAGCAAAATACTCATATTTAGTAAATATTAAAATCAGATCCCAGATGGCAGAGGTGATTGCACACTGTGTCTGATCAACAGGGTAACAGAGACTGCACAGTGACCAATAGTTGGAACAGTAGGCCACAAAACACCACTGACTGTTTCCCTGGTGAAAGGAAACCCAAATGGTGAGGGAAAAAATTGGTTCCAACCTCAGAGCACTGAGCTAAACTTTGGAAAAGTTCCTGGGATGTTGAAACAGGAATGAGGTTTTCAAGCAAATGGACCCAAGAAACAACCAGGATTAGCAATTCTAATATCTAATGAAACAGACATTCAACCAAAATTAATTAAAAGAAGAGATGAGGAAGGGTACTTAAATTAAGTATACTTAATTAAATTAAGGACACTTAATTAAAAAAAGAGATGAGGAAGGATACTTCAAACTCATAAAAGGAAAATTCTACCACGATGGTGTCTCAATTCTGGGCAAATATGCCCCAAATTCAAGGGCACCCACATTTGTAAAATAAACATTAATAACGTTTAAAGAACATTTCATTCTCCACACATTAATAGTGAGAGACCACTACAACTCTCTATCATCAAAGGACAGTGCAGTGAAACAGAACCTAAAATGAGATATAATGATACTAATGGATGTCATGAATTAAATGGACCTACCAGATATCTAGAGAAATGTTCACCCAAGCAGAAAAAAAAAATCTTCTTTTTAGCACCTCACGGACTCTTCTCTAAAAATGACCATACAGTAGGTCACAAACCAGGCCTCAACATATACAAGATTGAAGTAATATCTTGTATCCTATCAGACCATGATGGACTAAAGATAGATCTTGAAAATAACAGAAATAGCAAAAAGCCTACATATATATGGAAACTGAATAATTCCTACTCAATGAAATCTGGGTCAGGGAAGAAATAAAGAACTTCCTACAGTTCAATGAAAATGAAGGCACATCATACCCAAACTTATGAGA
Organism: Meriones psammophilus; assembly: GCA_036365155.1. NCBI lineage: Eukaryota > Metazoa > Chordata > Mammalia > Rodentia > Muridae > Meriones > Meriones psammophilus. The sequence goes on along the minus strand of JAEOAE010002314.1, from coordinate 21,012 downwards.
TGCAGTGAAAGCAGTCTTAAGTGAGATTTAATAGCACTAAGTGCCTTCAGAAGCTATCGGAGACTTCACATACAAGCAACTTAATGGCACACCTAAATGCCCTAGGAAAAAAGAAGCAGACACACCCAACAGGAGTAGACCACTAGAAATAACCAAACTCGGGGCTGAAATCAATAAATTAGAAACAAAGAGAACAATTCAAAGAATCAACAAAACCAGGAGCTATTCTTTGAGAAAATCAAAACCAAACAAATTCTTACCCAAACTAAGAAAATGGCAGAGAGACATTATCCAAATCAACCAAGTATGATAAAAAGAGAGATATAACAGACACTGAGAAAATCCAAAGAACCATCAGCTCTTATGTCAAAAGCCTATATGCCACAAAGTTTGAAAATCTAAATGAAATATACATTTTTTGATTGATTCCATTTACCAAAGTTGAATCAAGATCAGGTAAAGAAATTTAATAGTCTTACATCCCCTCAGTGAATAGAAGCAAACATAAAAAGACTCCCAACCAAGGGCCAAATGATTTCAGAGCAGAATTCTACCAGAGCTTCAAAGAAGAAAGAATACCAATATTCTTCAAACTATTTCATAAAATATAAATGGAAGTAAAATGACCAAACTACTTTTATAAGATTGAAGTCACCTTGATATATCCTCAAAGACCCCCCCAAAAAAGAAAGAGAACTTCAGACTAGTCACTCTTATGAACAATGATGCCAAAATACTCAATAAAATACTCACAAACCAAATCCAAGAACATATCAAAAATATCATCCACCATGACCAAATAGGCTCTATCCCATGCATGCAGCATTGGTTAAACACATGGAATCCATCAATGTAATGCAACATATAAATACACTGAAAAAAAAAAAAAACAACCACACAATCATTTCCTTAGACACTGCAAAAGGATTTGACAATATCCAATGCTTATTCTTGTTTATAATCTCAAAGAGACTGAGGATATAAGGCACATACCTAAAAACAGTGAAGGCAATACACAGCAATCCTATAGCTAACATCAAACTAAATGGAAAGAAAGTTAAATCAATTCCACTGAACTCAGGGACAAGGCAAGGCTACCCACTCTCCAAATTTCTTCAATATATTATCTGAAGTCCTATCTAGAGCAATAAGACAACTAAAGAAGTTTAAAGAGATACAAATTGAAAAGAAAGAAGTCAAAGTATCACTATTCACAGATGAAATGACAGTATACATAAGTATCCCCAAAAGTTCTACCAGGGAATACCTACAATTGACAAACACTTCAGCAAAGTGGCTGGATACAAAGTTAACAAAAAATCAGTAGCACTCCTGTATACAAAAGACAAACTGCCTGAGAAAGAATTAGGGAAACAACACCCCTCACAATAGCCAGAAACAAACAAACAAACATAAAGTATCTTGGTGTTACCCTAACCAAGCAAGTTAAAAACCTATATGAAATTAAAACAAAACAAAACAAAAAACAAAACAAAAAAACTTAAAGCCTCTGAAAAAAGAAATTGAAGAAGATAACAAAAAATAGAAAGATCTCTCATGCTCACAGATCAGTAGGATCAACATAGTAAAAATTGTCATATTACCAAAAACAATCTACAGATTCAATGATATCCCCATCAAAACATCAACATAATTCCTTATAGACCTTGAAAGAATAATTCTCAGCTTCATGTGGAAAAAAACAGAATTACTAAAAACAATCCTGTAAAATAACAAATCTTCAGGAAGTTTCTCCATCCCTTATCTCAAACTATACTATAAAGCAACAGTAATAAAAACAGCATCGTACTATTACAGAAACAGACTGGTGAATCAATGGAATTGAAGCAAGGCTCATAGATAAACCCACAAACCTATTGACACATGATTTTTCACAAAGAAGCCAAAACCATGAATTGGAAAAATGGCAACATCTTCAACAAATGGTGCTGGTCTAACTGGAAGTTTACATGTGGAAAAATGAAAATAAATCCATATTTATCATCCTGCACTAAACTAAAGTCCAAGTTGATCAAAGACTTCCAACATAAAACTAGACACACTAAATCAGTTAGAAGAAAAAGTGGAAAAAGCCTTGATCACATTGGCATAGAATATAACTTCCTGAAAAGAACACCAAGGGCACTGGCTCTAAGATCAACAACTAATAAATAGAATCTCATGAAACTAAACCCTTCTGTGAATCAAAGAACTCTGTCAATAGGACAAATCAAAACAGCCTGAGAAAAGATCTTCACCAAGGCTAATAGACAAAATATATAAAGAGCTCAAGAAATTAAACTCCAACAAACCAAATAATCCACTTTAAAACTGGGGTACAGAACTAAACAGAGTATTCTCCACAGAGGTAATGGTGGCAAAACATTTAACTAAATGCTAAATATCAATAGTCATCATGGAAATGCAAATCAAAATGACTTTGATATTCCATCAGAATGGCTAAGATCAAATCATAAAGAGACAGCACATGCTAATGAGGATGTGGAGAAAGGGAAACACTCCTCCATTGCTGGTGAGAGAGCAAACTTATATGACCATATTAGAAATCATTATGATGCTTTCTCAGGCAATTGGAAATTGTGCTACTTCAAGTGTCAGATATATTATTACTGGGCATATTTACACAAGATGCTCCACCATTCAATAAATACATTTGCTCAATTATGTTCACAGCATCTATATTCATAATAGCCAGACTTGGGAAACAACCTACATGTCTCTCAATGGAACAATGGTTACAGAAATTGTGGTACATTTACACTGTGGAATGCTACTCACATATTTAAAAACAGGGAAATCATGAAATTTTTAGGGAAATGGATGGAACTAGAAAAGATTATTTTGAGTGAGGTATCCCAGAACCAGAAAGATATGCATGGCATATACTCTTTTATAAGTGGATAATAGCCATAATACAGGACAAACATACTATAATCCACAGACCTAAAGAAGCTAAATAAAAAGGAGGACCCTATGAAGGATGCTCAATTCTCATTTAAAAGGGCAAATAGAATTGATACCAGATGTGACTGAAGAGAGGGAACAGGATGAGAGCCAAACATACATGTCTTCTGAAAGACTCAACCCAGTAGGGGATCAAAGCAGATGCTAATACTCACAACCATACTTTGGGCAGAGCACAGGGAGACATAGGAAAGAGTGGGGGGATAGAAAGTCTGAGAGCTGACAGGAGCTCCATAAGAAGACCAACAAGGCCAACAAATCTGGGACTGTGGGGACATGCAGAGACTGATGCACCCACAAAAGACCGTTCATGAAAAAGAACCATACCCCTGCTCAGATGTAGCTTATAGGCAGCTCAGTCTCCATGTGGGATCCATAGTAAGGGAGCAGGTGCTGGCTCTGACTTGGACTCTGTTGCCTGCTCTTTGATCACTTCGCCATGGTGGAGGAGGCATCAGTACAGCACAAAGGAAGAGGATGTAGATAGTCCTAGTGAGATTTGAAAAGTTTGGGTCACCTGGTAGGAGAGGAGGGCTCCCCTATCTGATAAAATGGGACAAGGGTGAAAGAGGAATGGAGGATGAGATGAGGAAGAGACAAGGGAGGAGGCTACAATTGGGATGTTAAAATTATTTTTAAATTTTATTTATTACAATTTATTGACTTTGTATACTCACTATAGCCCCCTGCATCATCTAGTCCAAATCCCACCAACCCTCTTTCTTTTCTCCTATGCCCTTTCCCTAATCGTATAGAGGAGGAACTCCTCCCCTTCTATCTGACCCTAGCTTATCAGGTCTCATCAAGGATGGCTGTATCATCATTCTCTGTGGCCTGCAAGGCTGCACAGCCCCAAGAGTAGTGATTAAAGAGCCAAGTTCATGTCAGAGAATGAATTATAAAAAACAAATTTAAATAAAAATAAATTAAATGTGAATAAAAATGAATGAATGAAGTTAAAAAAAAACACAACAGGTTGCAAGAATGTCACACTCCTGCAACTCAATGACTCAGAAAGCTCAGACAGAGTTAATGTCATGAATACATGCCCCTAAAAAATTAAATATACTCTCTGCCAAATTTCAAATGCAAGATGTAGATGAAGATCACCACAAAAACCTATGCTTACATAGACAAAACAAAACAAAACTAAATAAAAACCCAAAAGCCTACATTCCAGACTTAGCAGCCAATGATGATGCTGTTGATGCCATGCATGTTAGCGTAAATTTTACCCCAACACTCAACTGGAGTTAGACCTGTAAGTGCAAAACCTACCTGGTGTACATACTGACTTTCAGGACAGAAACTTTTTTCATTCAATGTCAAAACCAGAAACATCATCTTCTCTGGGAGCTTTCTTGATTCAAATAATTTCTGACCAAATTCACTATTGGCTTATGGCTATCCCATGATGAAAATGTAGCCTAACTTCAATGATCCTAAAATTTGGCAAGAACTCATACACTGTTTAAATGTCCAAAGTCTCTTCTGACATATAAGAAAATCTCTTGACTGCCACATCAAAAGCAAGTGACATCATTCCAACATAGATACACAGAATACCCCTTCCCATTCCAGTAGAGAGGAATGTATACATAGTGAGGGAAGACTATACCAAGGAAAGAAGACCAGCAAGGAAAATAGCAAATCCTGTTGCTGTTTCAAAAGGCTTAGAGGTTCCTATCTATGCAACGTTTTATACATCTCTCAGATTGGTTACTTCCACTCCCTATAGGCAGCATTCTATGACAGGTGTCTCATAACTTAGGTATCTCAACATCTTGTAGTGTCAAGATGCAACTCAGGCTTCACCCTCACGGCTTCATGCAATGAATCTTTACAGCATCTTTACTGGTGATCTGACTCTGCCAAACACAGAAGGCTGGCACAGTGCTGAATAGAAATCACAAAGAATCTATTATGTTAAATTTTGCATCTTTCTTGTTTCCAGAAAAAGCACAACATGGGTGAACCTGTCAATTTGGATTCAAAATTGGGATGGACCGTGCCACACTAGGACCATTTGTAGCAGGCTTTATATGAAGTTCATTCCTGGCACTAGGAATCACTTTGAGTCCTCTTTCCATTAACAGAAGAATTAGCAGGAAGGCATTTACTCTATGAATATCATTTTAGGTTTCAAATCCAGAGCTAGGACCTCTTCTTTGATAGTGATAATCTCCTTGAAAAATTCTGCCTCTATTTCATCACGTGACTGCCATCTGAAACTACCTAGTACTGTTTTTCTCTACAAACCAAAAACTTTACATTTATTTCTGCTCCACTTGTCTCTTTCTTTCACTCTGGTCCTGAATGTCTCTGTAATAATAACCATTCAACCGACTCAATGTTCCATCTAAGATATCCTGTCCATCAATTTTAATTCTGCCTTACTCAATTTCAAGGCATGGGCAGAATAAGTATGATTTGCAGCTAAAATATCACACAAATGACCTCTAGCTTAATTTTCCATTGAGTCTATTGTCCACTGAAATCCTATCACACGGACGTCCTCTGTCTGCATTAATCTCAATACTCTGATCTTCTAGGTCCTAGCAGAACAACTGATGAATCTCTGTGTACAGCTTTGTAATGCTTTTGCCATCTTAAATCCTGATGTTTTCCACAGTCCTTAAAAAAAGAACATTCCAAGATTCTGTCCAGCAGCATAATTGCTCTTTGCATATAAGTTTTTGTTCTAAGTTTCTACTTTGTTGTTGTGACTAAATTCTCTAACTAAAAGCATCTCAGGTCATGAGTAGGTTTACTCATTTAGTTTGGTACTGTCAGATCACAGTCCATCATTTTGGGAGCTTAACATAGAAAGTCAAGCTTGAAGAAAATTAAGACAAAAGCCATGGGCAATCATTTCATGGGTTGGTTTCTTGCTTCATCACTGTTTCATACTTAGGTAGTTGTCTTACACAGCCCTGGCCTACTTGCTTAGGGATATTGCATCTCTCAGTGGAAGAGCCTTTCCACATCAATCATCTGTCAACACAGTCTCTCACAGATATAGCAAACAGCTTCTCTGATGAGCGCATGCCCTTAACTGAGGCTCTCTCAAATGACTGTAGGCTTTGAAATGTTGACAACTGAAGCTAATTAGAACACAGAGACAACAATATATGAGAAAGTCTTAAAAACTCAAAACCAATGTGTTAACCCTATCAACCACTTAAGTAGCAACATTTCGAGACACTGATGATTGCAACAATTTGAAAACACAGATACAACAAGAAATAAGGAGAAACAAGCCTTTATGATCAAGAAAAGAACAGTAAAATTGTTTCTGTAAATCAAGTCTACAAATCAAGAAAAACTCAAGGAAATATAACATAATTTTTTAAAAGGCAAAAATAGGTGAAGGTCTATCACTTTCAAGAGAAACAATACAGTTATAACTAATCAAAACACAATATACATAACACCCCTGTCAAAAGGAAATACAAAGATATGCCTATAAATATAATACAGTCCTATAAGCAAATACAATAGGATTAGAGTCAAAGAATTCCCTGGCCAGCACTGAACTTTTACATTCTGGTTATTTCCTTTGCCAACAATAAAAAATGAACTAGAGGTGGAGGGCTATTCCAATTCAAGAGATTCCATTAAAGCATACAAGTGTTTCAATACTAGAAAATATGATTTTGTCTACTAAAATTATCTCATACTCTTACAATAAAGAAAAATATATCTGTTAGAATCACTTGGAAACCATATTATTTTCTATGAAGGATGATTGGATATATGTCTGCATCAGTGTAAAATGCAAACTTCTCAAGCCAAGTGGAAGAAATCAGAATTTTAAAGAAGCAGTGTGTTTGTACTATACGCTTAAACACCTCCTTTTGCACTAATTGCTTTAACGACCAATATCATCTTCATGTATTTTGTTTTAAGATCTTTTTCTTGTGCTTTCAGCTATGTTTATATATTCAAGATGTGCTGTGGTATGTGATATGAATAAAATCCATAAAGAAATCCAGGCAAATCATAATCAAATAATTGGAGGAAACCAATAAATTCCTTAAATAAAGCCATGAAACAACAAACATTTGAGGGATGTGAGACTTTGCTGGATTAGGGTGAAGTCTGACATCTCTGGATAACCACTTATTTACATTCAGTCTGTGATGGTGAACTCTGTTTTCTCAGCGAGGGGCCTAAAAATCTGCCTCCTGATCTTTATGACCCTGGGTCATATAAAGAGCCTCACATAGCCCTCGGGGTAGATTATTAGGCAAACCCTTTCCTGTAAAGAAAACTGCTCCAACAAGCATCTGGGAATTCATAGAAATGGATCAGCATGCTAAGGATCATAGTCTTCAGCAGTGAATTTCAACTGTACTCAGAGATATTTTTCCCCACATATAGGATAATTGAGTACTGTGTTCTCCTTCTTGTGATAGAACCATTCTACTGCATGGAAAATGAGGCATGGTAGCACTATATGTAAGCCAAGTATCCTTAACCCCTATACCCCAGCAAATCAGACATTTATCCTCAAAATCCTTCCCTCTGCACAAGGTTTATAAGTCCCTGACTTCAAATAAACAAGTTGTGGGTGCATGCATGCTGGCTGGTTATATGCCACCTGATACCATCAGCCTTCCATCATGGCCTCTGAGATTCATCATTTATCCCCATCTGGGCTTGCTCACTGGTCCATGGGCCTAGGCCTCACTGGGTCTGTGTCTCACTAGGCCTATGTCTTGGTTGCAAGCCAACCAGGCATGGACTTTTACTTGAACCTCTGAGGTGAAAGTCCTCAGAGCAATCACTGTTCTCCATCTGGAAGCTGAACTCCAGGCTTCTGCTGAATGGAGAATGACAGAATGAAACACATTTGGGAAATATGGAAATATGATCAATAAAGAAAGCAAAAACAAGCTGGCCATGGTGGTACACACCTGTGATCCCAGCACTTGGGTAGGTAGAGGCAGAGTGACTTTGAGGCTAGCCTGGTCTACAATGCAAGGCAAGGACAGCATATGCTACACAGAGAATCCCAGGCTCAAAAAACCAAAAGAAAATTATTTTTAAATGCAGAAATTTAGGGAATCCTGGAAATGAAAAATTTAAAGACTACAGCAAGGAAATACAGAGGCAAAGTTCACAGAAAAAACAGAAATCAAGGAGATAAATATATGCACTGAATACAAAATAGAAGAAATGGAAGACAGGTGTGTTTACACACTCCTTTAATGCCAGAACTCAGGGAGGCAGAAACAGCTGGACTATTGTGAGTTTGTGGCTAGCCTGGTCTACAAAGTGATTCCAGGACAGCAAAGCCTATAAAAATCAATCCTGTCTGAAAATAAACAATAAAAAAAAAAAAGCTGAACTAGATACATGTGTCAAAGAAAATGTTAAATCCAAAAGTTCCCTATCACAAAACATCCAGGAACTCTGAGACATTATGAAAAGACAAAACATGTTGATAATCAGATTAGCAGAAGGATGAGATCAAGGGTCCAGAAGATATTTTTAACAAAATCATACAAGAAAAATTTCTTCACCTAAAGAAGATGTCTATCAAGGCACAAAAAGCATACAAAAATACCAAAAACATTGGACCAGCAAAGAAAGTCCTCTTACCAGAAAATAATAAAAACACTAAATATACAGAACAAAGAAAGAATATTAAAAGTTGTAACAAAAAAAAATCAAACAGACCACACTAACCAATCAGACAAACTCAAACAAACAAAAACCAACCAAGAAATAAATAAAGGCAGATCTATTGGAATTAATACTGTATTCTCAGTAAAGATGCTAGAGGTTGAAGGACATAGACAGTGTGCTTCTGACTCTAAAAAACTATAGAAGCCAAGAAAAAATAATAACTATGCCCAGAACCTTTCAATCATCAAATGGAGAAAATAAGATGTTGCATGTTAAGGTCAAATTTAAACAATATGTATCTATAAATACAGCCCCACACAAGGTGCTAAAACCACTACCACTTCCACCGCCAAAATACCAAGATTAACAATCACTGTTCATTGATATCTCTTAATACCATTGACCCAAATTCACCAATAAAAAGACACAGGCTCACAAAACGGATGATAAAACAGAATCCACCCTTCTTCTAAACACATCAAACACAGCTTCACATCAAGATAGATATTATCTCAAGGTAAAGTGTTGGAAAAGATATTCCAAATAAATGGACTAGAGTATCAAGCTTGTATAGCAATTTCAATATCTAACAAAACATATTTCAAAAAAAAAACTAATCAAAAGATGGCAAAAACATGACATATTCAAAAATATCCAGCAATATAACATTTCAGTACTTAACATTTATGCCCCCAACCTAAGAGCACCCAAGTTATAAAAGAAACACTTCTGCAGCTTGCATCACGCATCAAATCCTAGCCCTCAAAAAATGATAGGGAAAGACTTCAATATATCACTCTCACCAATGGACAGGTCCCCGTGACCAAACTGAACAGAGAAATGCTCCAGCTAACTAACATCAAAAAAACTAAATATACCCAAATGATGTTTAAAGAGCATCCACCCAAACAAAAAAGATTGTTCCCTCTTCTCAGCAACTCCAAATTGTTCACCAAAATTGATGATATACTTGAACAGTAGAAGTCTCAAAATATATAAGTAACTTTCAATAACCTCATGCACCCTATCAGACCACTAAGGTCTAAAGCAGCACATCACCAGTAACAAAAACAACAGAAAGCTTACAAACTCATAGAAATCGAACAACTCTCTACTCAATAAAATATGGATCAAAACTGCACTAAAGAAAGAAATTAAAGAATTTCTAGAAGTCAATGAAATGAATACACAGCATATCAAAACTCATAGTACACAATAGAAGTGTTGACCAGAAGACAGTTCATAGCACTAAGTACATTCAGAAAAATATTCAGAAAGATCTCTTAGTAACAACTTAACAGCACACCTAAATACTCTAGAACAAAAAGAAGTAAACATAACTAAAAGAAGTAGACAGTGAGAAACTACTGAACTGTGTCTTCACTGGTAAAACCGAATGTTTCCACAGGAAAAGAAAGGTAGATCCTATCAAAATTGATCATGATTAGATTTGAATAGTAGAGATCTCCTGAATAAGCAGAGGTAACTGTTCATCAGACAGCGTGGTCATTGAGTTCAAACTAACTTAATAAAGACTAAAGTTTTCTTCTTAAATAAAAAAGATACTTTTGTTGTTTCATATTAAAAACAGCTAAGAGGTTTAAAATGTTTGAAGTAAATTCAAAGGTATAAACTTGTTTGTGTTGGAATAACTTGGAGTGAATATAACATATTTGAGCAGCGTGGTGATAGACCATTCATTTAAGCCCAGCAGAGACAAGCAATTCTCTATTAATTAGTTGTTTTCTAAATTCATTAGTTACAGTGACAGGGTGTTGGTGGTTCATAGCCTTAATCCCAGCATTTGGAAGCACATGCCTTTTACATACCACCTGGGAGGCAGAGGCAGGCACATAAAATTTACAGTGATTTTATTTAAAAGCTGCTTGTAAAAGGCAGGCTGAATATAAAAGTGAATGCCCTTTATTATTTAGAAATAAATACACTTTAAGGTATATTTGTAAACTTTCAAAGATTTTTTTTAATTTTAATTGAGATACTATACTTTTTCTATTTCCAAAAAACCATTTTGCCCTATAAAAGATATAACATGCCTAAAAAGGTACAACCCTCACCCCTGATTTAGGGATGGGGCAGGGTTTTGATTTAATCATTTCAGGAGAATAAAATCATCCAACTAAAGAATATGGAGACCACTGGACACATGAAACTTCTGAAGAAAATGAAAGATCACCAAAAGAAAATGTCAAAAGAGAAGGAGTAAACTGGCCAACTGGTATCATTCACCTTCATGGTGTCTCTTCTGCCTCCTAATGACATAAGTGCAAATTTTCTTTAAGTGATTGCTAAAGAACAATCCAAAATCTCTATCTCATATAAGAAAAGCCACCTGGTAAGAAACAGAGGAAAACAGAAAAATAAGGGATAATTCTATTGTCATGAATTTCATAATCTTCTGGCATGATGCGACTTCTGTACTTACCACAAACTTCAATAATCAAGGATGTGTACAGTGTTTGTGAAAGAATAAGAGGGTGGAAGAAAAAGCCAAAAACATAATCCTAAAATATAGTCAATTTTACATGAAAAGACATAAGGAAATGCTAACATGAAAAATGTCCACTGGACCAGAGATACATTTGATTTTCTAATTAATACAAATTAAATAAACACAGATTTCACAACTGTTATAAGACAAACACAAATTGACACCTAAACTATTATATTTCTGACACTCCAGCTACTACTAACCTCCTTTACAGAGAGTCCTTCTGCTCTGGAAATCTCTTGGAAAATGGAGGTGATCATAAAGATGGGCTATGGCTTGCAGTCCCTCATATCCCCTTGTCAGTTCAGGCACAACCCAGCCCTTGCCAACAATCACACACAAAAAATGTTGGAGAATAATTTAGTTTCTGTTTCCTGCTGCATGAATTATGTCACAAGATGTGGAATCTTCCCTATCCACTTCTTTAAAACCAGGCACACCTGACAAAATTCTGCATCTCAGAAATTCCTTTTGTACCCTGGAATTGAATTTCTCTAAATCATGGCATTGTGACTGGTGGTAGTTGAAAGGTTAAAAAAATATTGCTGAAAGATGACCACCACCACCTCTTTTCTTCCAGTGTTAAAACTATTTGTAAAATTTGTTACACAAAGCTGTTTGTGGAATACAACATTCATCATTTCTAGAAATGAGACCTTCAGTTTTCCAATCTGTCCACTGCAAAACCAATGCCTTTGTGTGCACACTAGATAGTGATATTATAAGCACCACAACTTTCTACTGCCCAGGTCACAAAGTCCTCACTTCTCTGGACAATCAAGAAGTGTTGGAGGCCAAGGGTCTCTGCCGAGATCACCACATAGAGACCAACAGAACCATAGCCTGAACCACAGTCCATCTCGTTCAAAGCAGATCAGCTTGTGATAGCTCAGCAGCCTGCTCTTCCTGGCCTGGGGACAATGGCCCCACACTCAGCATGACAAGGCCTCTGGTCTCACTCACAGCTCTTTAAAGCTACATCAGAGGAAAATCCCAGAACAAACCCATAAACTACCTCCCACTGTTGCTCCTGACTGCTAGGCCTTCCCAGACTCCCTCATTAGCTTGAACAATAGAGCTGAGTCTCAAGACAGTCGTAGCTCCTCTACCAGTGGATCAATGATCAAATGATGCAGAGCACAGAGGCATTCTAGCTTTGCCCTAACCCCTATGGGCACACAGAATCCTAGTGTTGTTATAAAAGAATGAAAATTCCAATTATACAATGTTAAAACCTGCTAGCTCAGAGAGGCAGAAAAAGCACCCATCTGACCCTGCTACTCACCTCACCTCCAAGAGAAAAAGCCCCACAAGCTCACCACCTCAGATGTCAGCTCAGGGGGGATAGGCCAAAGGAACCCAAGGCCAAAGTCTTTCTAGCTCAAAGCTCAAAAAGCCCCAAATCTACCAAGCTAAAACTTCCACTTTTACACTCTGTCTTAAATACATTTCAGCTGAAAGTTCCACTTACTCTTTAATCCCTGTCAGCTGGCTTCTTGCTTTGCCTCTTGACCTAGGGTTAACATTATTTAATCCTGTGCACAGAGAGATTTTGAATTAAAGTTATGTTCTAGGGATGACAGAAACATACCATAATCACCTGTTTACAATAAACGGAAAGTTCTTGGAATTAAGGTTTGTATTAGGGCTCACCCACAACAAACATAGCACAGGTTTTTACTTTTCACAATCTAAGGGCTCACACTGGGATCAAATATCCTGCAACATCCTCATCTTGGATATGTTTTAAAATACAATCTTCCACTTTCTCAGGGCACCTGCTTATCTTCCAAGATACAAGTCATGTATGTTGCACATCCCATTACATGATCAGTGTCCAGTGCAGTCATCTCTACCTCATAGTTGGGAAGTCCTTCAGCCAACCTTCAGTCAAAGCCTAAAAGTAACAACCATTAAAGAAACAAATGGCCATGAATTTGAAAACAAGGAGTAGCTAATGGGAGCTAAATAAAAATGATAAATAAAACAAAAAGGATGTGGCTGTTCCTAAGTATGTTGGAGTAGAAAGTTTAATATAGATAGAGGAGAGAACATAGTCATGAAAGACTCCCGCTCGAGCCTCTCTAGACGGGGAGACCCCGCTTCCCAAGGAACAACGAGACCAGCCTTCAGATGCAAGCCACAAGAGGTTTATTTTGATACATGGGTACCCGGGGCGACCAAGCCTATCGGAAGACTTGCGCGCCTCTTGGTTGGGGTGATGGGTTTTTATAGGGCTCGGGAGCAGGAAGCATGGATACAGAAGCGAGAAGCATAGTTACAGGAAGCTGATTGGTACATTTAAATGAGACCACAATTTGAGTCAGAGTTTGGCAGGGACACCAGGATACCAGGAACTGGGTGGTCGAAAGATCATGATGACCCCTAGCCGTGGCGCCACCTGTTGTTTTTCTTAGGACTCCTATCTCAGCTGGAACAGTCCCACAGATATCCCCTGAGGGTGGTCAAAGCAAGTTGTTTTTAGCTCAACTGGGGCAGCCTGACCGCAGATATCCCAAGGGAGCAGCACAGCCAGCACAGCTGGGTTTCTCAGTAATTTTCCAGTTCCCCACCTAGCCTTCAGAGTTTCTCAAAACAATGGTATACCACAAAATGGCATTAGCTATGTTCAACTTAGGGTGAGGCGGGGGGTCTTTCATTCCCCCATTTCTCTTCTAACTTAGAGTGGAATCTTCCATTCTAGGACCTAGGGAGAGTCTATTTCTGCCCCCTGCTGTTTGAGCTGATGATACTGCTGGGTTAATACCAACGCTTGTATGACAGAGAGTCGGTCTTTCATGAACTGGATCAGCCAATTCAGGATACAAGGCCCGAATAACAGAATCAAGAGGATTACGATTAGGGGGCCCATGAGGGGGAGGAAACGAGGGTGGTGAACCAGGGGTTTTATTGAACCAACTCGTACCAGTTTTGTCCCTCCTGAAGAGTTTTTCTCTCTGGCTAAGTCTTTCCCTAAGCTTGGCCATATTATCTCTAACTAAGCCAGTATGGTCGGCATAAAAGCAACATTCTTCTTTTAAGGCTGCACATAATCCCCTTCTTGTAGGAAGAGGATGTCTAGTCCCCTTCGGTTCTGTAAGACCACTTCTGACAGAGAGGTTAAGGATTTCTCTAGAGCACTTACTGATTCTTCCAATGCCTGCAAGTCGGCATGCATAGCCTGTTGTAGTTGTAGGAATTGACTGGTTGCTGTTAAGGCGGTGGCCCCAGTCCCAATTCCGGCGGCAATGCCTCCGACTGTTAGTCCTCCTAGCATTATTGCCAAAGTCAAAGACAGGGGTTCCCTATGGTACCGAATTTTTCCCTCAAAGTGTCTGTAGACATAGTCTGGTTCATGATATACTATTTTAGGCCATAATTCAATGAGAACACAAAAGTCAGAACCAGTATTCCAGCTTTGAGCCGATATGCAGGGGGTTAGGCCGGTATTGCAGTCCCAAAAGGTACTATTGGGGCCAACCAGGTAATAATTTCCTGTGTCAATGCTGGCAGTGGAATTACAAAGTTGCTGATAATCAGCAGGTATCATTCCGACACAGAGTCCCTGCCCAGACACTTCGGACAGGGTCAATTTATGTTGAGCAGAGGGATAGCAGCTCACTGGGGGCTGGTATGGTTAGAAAAATTACCTATTATAGCCAATCCTTCGTAATAGGGTGGAGTTGAAACCAGGCAAAACCAACATTCTTGGGTCCGGTTGGGATCGGAGTGATTTAACACCTGATAGGCTCCTGTCATTAGATCAAGAAGTCTATCCCCTGACCCAGGCCTCTGAGGCTGCATAGTGGGGCCTGTGGCGGTCAGGCTAGGGGAAGAAATGGAAGTATTCGGGGCTGTTGGCCACAGGGGTGGAGGTCTTGGTTGAGAGGGCCTCCTCTGATCTGATTAGATCGGGTTGGGGCCCACAGATTTAGTAGTAGGTAAGGCCTTCTTAAGCCTAATTCTAAAAGTGAGGCCTATATCTTTTCAAGCTTTATAAACCCTAAGGCCCCATCTAAAACCTTGTGAAGTCCAAATCTGTTGTTTGGCTTGGGGAGTAAATTGAATCAGCAGGGGATTGCACCATCCTTTGGTTGCATCCTGGGGATTACATACCCCTTTTGTTGTTAGATGGAAGGGCGTATTAAGTGGGACATGTTTCCAGCTTTTCCTTTTTACTGAAATATAGTCCCAGGAAGAGGAGGGCTTCCAATAAGTGTCTCCCGAGGTTTCACAGCCCCATGAGGCACAAAAATACTGATCTGCCCACCCACATTTATGATTGAGAGTTCTATTCCGATGTGTGCCAGGACAGACATAGATACCCCATGCCCCACTGCCGGAGGGACCCCGTAAAAGAGCCCTCCCGACTGAATTGATACAACTTGGATCAGTGGCCCGTCCTGGGGTAATTCGCTCAAGTGCTCGGCCCCCAGGTGGAGGCCAGAAAATATCAGGAACTGCCCAATTGGTGTCTGCTCCAAGGGCAAGGGCACAGAGATCCACTTCTAAATCTGGCCAGTGGGGCTGGGCCCCAATAGAGGAGCTTGAGTTAACAATATCCCCAGCCTGGTTTTCAATGACCCAGGTATAATTATAAACCTGATGTGGGGAAGCATGGGCTACTCCTAGACTTAGAGTGAGACACAAGCTTATTAGGGTTCCCCACGAGTCAATCTTATCTTTAAAGGATTTTGAGTGCGGTGAAGTTTCCATCTGGCTTTCAAATCTGGGGTGTCAAGTTGGTGTTCGGGGTTGGCGGCCTTGACGTGGGAGGCATGGACCCAGGCGGCGATGCTGTCTACCTTTAGAGCTGTGGGTGTTGTCAGCAGTACGGTGTAGGGTCCCTTCCAGCGCGGTTCCAAGTTCTTGATCTGATGTTGTCGTACCCAGACCATGTCCCCGATCTGGAATTGATGTGGTACCGCAGGTTGATTTAGCTGTTCTCGGTACGCAGCCGCCAGTGGTCTCCAGACCTCCCGTTGTACAATTTGCAGAGCCTGGAAATGAGCTTGAAGAGAAGGTGTATCAGCAAAAGAGGCTATGTCAGAGTCAAAGAAATGGGCAGCTGGCGGCGGGGCACCATAAAGGATTTCAAAAGGAGTGAGTCCATAAGGGTCCAGTGTATTTTGGGCCCGATACAACGCTAGGGGAAGGAGGGTCACCCAGTCTCTAGTGCCAGTTGCAAGCGTCAGTTTTGTTAAAGTCTCCTTAATAGTTCTATTCATGCGCTCTACCTGTCCTGAACTCTGGGGGCGGTGTGCGCAGTGTAATTTCCAATCAATCCCCAGCAATGTGGCCACCCACTGACTTACCTGGGAGACGAAAGCAGGGCCGTTGTCGGAGCCCAGTGCCTGTGGCATACCATACCTGGGGAAAATTTCTTCTAGAAGCTTTTTGGTGACGACTCTGGCAGTTTCATGTTTGGTAGGGTAGGCCTCTACCCATCCAGAGAAAGTGTCCACAAATACCAGTAAGAACCGGTATCCATAGAGTCCAGGTTTTACCTCAGTAAAGTCTATCTCCCAATGGGTGCCAGGGCGGTGTCCTCGAACCCTGGCCCCCTCGCCTATCTTGCTGCGGCTTGCGTTGACGCGAGCGCACGCCGTGCATTCTTCAGTCACTTGTCGTAGAATTTTATCCCTCCCCAGCAAATAGTGGGAGCTTTCCTCCCTTTCTAGGAGGGTTTTAATTTTTCTGGAGCTAAGATGAGTCAGTTTGTGGAGGTATTTAATCAGGTTACGAGTCTGTTGTAGGGGCCACACAGGTTTTTCTTTGAAAGTCCAGAGTCTTAGCGTGGGATTGTAAGTGGGCCCCATTTCTCTTAGGAGGTCCTGATCTTCCTCACTATAGTGGAAGGGGGGTTTCCGAATGGAGGGAGCCTCTGCCTCGGCTGGCTTTATGGCTAGAAGCTGGGAGACATCTGAGCTCCTCGCATCGCCGCTTCCCAGGCAGTTACGTCCGCCAAGTGGTTGCCTCTAGCCTCCGGGCTGTCTCCCTTTGGTGGCCGGGCAATGGATGATGCTCAATTTTGAGGGCAAAACAACGCCTCAAGTAGGGCCAATATTTCAGTTTTATTTTTGATTTGTTTTACTTCAAGGTAAGCAACCTCTTCTCCCAAATATCTCCCATGGATGTGAGCAGTGGCAAGGCATAGCGGCTATCGGTATAAACGCTGAGCTTCTTACCTTCTGCCATCTGGAGAGCCTGGGTTTAGGCGATGAGTTCAGCCCGCTGCCTAAGTGCCAGGTGGTAGGGCCTTAGTCCAAATTACCTTAGTTTGGTAGTAACCGCGTCCCCGCCTCCATTCTCCGTTGTCCAGAAAGCTGCTCCGCCGGTGTACCAGGTGAAGTCAGCGCCAGGGAGGGGCTGGTCAGTCAGGTCAGGCCAGGTGCCATGTACTTCTGCAAGTATCTGGAGACAGTCATGAGTTTCTGGACCTTCTGGTAGGGGAAGCAGTGTTGCCAGGTTAAGGGCTACCATGGGACCAAAATGTACTCGGTCAGTGTCCAGCAGTAGAGCGTGGTAGTGGTTCATGCGGGCATTGGAAAGCCATCGGACCGGAGGTTGTTTAACCAGAGCTTCCACTGCATGAGGAGCCAGAACCGTTATTGGTTGTCCCATAGTCAGCTTGCCAGAGTCTTTAATCAAGAGGGCAATCGCTGCCACCATCCTCAAACAAGGGGGCCATCCTGAGGCCACTGGGTCTAGTTTCTTGGACAGGTAGGCGACCGGGCGCCTCCATGGTCCAAGTTTTTGAGTCAGGACTCCTTTAGCATAACCCTGTTTCTCATCCACAAACAGCTCAAAAGGCTTGTTTAAGTCCGAAGCCCCAACGCAGGGGAAGTCAGCAGGGCCTCTTTATAGCTGCATAGGCTCTCTGCTGCTCATCCCCATGTAAAGAAAGTCCCTTGTTTGGTGAGTGGGTAAGCGCGCAGCTATCTCCGCAATCCTGGGATCCAAAGGCGCAAAACCCCGCAGTACTCAGGAACTCTCTTAATTGTCTCGGGCTTTTGGGCACCGGAATTTTTAGAATTGTCTGTTTCGTGCCTTTGTCAACCATCTTTGTCCATCCCTGATCTGATAGCCCAAGTATGTGACCTGCCTCTGACATATTTGGGCCTTTTAGCTGAGGCCGGTATCCTAGAGTTTCCAAAGTCCTCAAGAGGGGCCTTTGTTTCCTCCTTACATTTTTTCCTCAGTTTCTGCAGCCAGGAGGAGGTCATCCACATATTGGAGCAAGATTAAAGCAGGGGTGATGAACCCTAAAATCGCCAGGTCCCAGTGCAACGCCTCATCAAATAAGGTGGGGCTATTTTTGAAACCCTGTGGGAGTCTGGTCCAAGTAAGCTGACTCGATATTCCCACCCTGGATCCTTCCACTCAAAGGCAAAAATGGGCTGACTCTGAGGGTGGAGCCTCAGACAAAAGAATGCATTCTTAAGGTCTAATACCGTATACCAGGTGTACCTCGGAGGAAGCCCAGTTAGCAAATTGTATGGGTTGGGAACTGTAGGGTGTATATCCTCCACCCTTTTATTGACTTCTCTCAAGTCCTGTACTGGGCGGTAGTCTTCCATCCCTGGCTTTTTAACCGGAAGGAGAGGCGTATTCCAGGGGGATTGACAAGGTACTAAAATGCCCTGATTTAAAAGCCACCGAATGTGAGGCCTAATTCCTTGGTAAGCTTCATGCGACATTGGGTATTGTTTAATGGAACGGAGTTGCTGACGCTTTAGAATGACCACCAGGGGCGGCTGGTGGGTTGGCTAGACCCATTCATCCTGTTTCTGCCCAGGCTAGGGAACTTTTCAGCCAAACAGTCATTTCTTGTGCCAAGGCCTCAGGCTTGTGAAGTCGGTATTCATCTTCCAGGTTTATGGTTAACACATGCAAAGGCTGTCCCTGAGGCCCAGTAATACGGGCCTTAGTCCCTTCAAAGTGGATTTGTGCCCTGAGTTTCATTAATAGATCTCTCCCAAACAGGATAAGGACAATCAGGAACATGTAAAAGGAGTGAGTCACCTTACTGGTGGCGAGTTGTACTCTTCTTTCAGTGGTCCATCGATACCTCTTTCTCCCGGTGGCTCCTTGAACCCATGCCCGATTTGTCAGTCAGGGGTCCCGGTGAGGTGGTGAGTACGAATGCTGGGCTCGTGTCCACCAGGAAGGTAACGGTTGTCCCCACATTAAGGGTTATCCTGGGTTCAGGGGAGGCTCCTGACCCCGATCCCCTAGTCTTCTAGGTTAAGCAGGGTGGCCTGGGGCTTAGGCTTTCATGGCCCTTTTTGGTCTCTTTGGGCAGTCTCGACCCAATGCCTTTTTCCTTGCAGTAGGCGATTGATCTTTGTCTACTCGTGGACCCCAGTGGTCTCCCAGGCCCTGTCTACCCTGCCTCTGTCCTGTCACTACAGTGGCCATTAACTTGCTAAATTCTCTATTTCTCTTACGTTCTCTCACATTCTCTCTTTCCTCTGCTTCTTTCTTCAGCCTTTCATCTTTTTCTTCCTGTGTTTCCTTCTTATTAAAAATCTGCTCTGTCTCCTTCAATAAATCCTGTACTGTACTCTCTCTTAAGTTTTCAAGCCCCTCTAACTTCTTTCTAATATCTGGGGCAGACTGCCAGATGAAGGACATGGCTATGTTGGTTGCCTGATCTGGGTCTTCTGGATTGTAGGGAGTGTACATACCGTATGCCTCCTTGAGTTGTTCTAGAAAAGCGGAGGGGGATTCCTCAGGTTTCTGGGTCACTAACTTAACCTGAGCCAAATTAGTAAGGCGCCTTGCAGCCCCACGGAGACCCGCTATAAGCAACTGGCGATAGAGACGTAGGCGTTCCCTACCGAGCTCAGTGGAGAAGTCCCAATTAGGTCGTTCCAAAGGAAAGGCAGCGTCTATTCTGTGTGGCAGTTGGGTGGGCTGTCCCATCGTCTCCCTGGGACATTTTTGGCGTGCTTCCAGGACGACCCACTGTTTTTCCTCGGTGGTCAATAGTGTCTGGAGCAACTGTTGGCAATCGTCCCAGGTGGGCTGATGGGTCACTAGAATAGACTCGATCAGTGCTGTGAGCCTAGAAGGGTCCTTTGAAAAAGCGGGGTTATTATTTTTCCAATTGTATAAGTCAGACGCGAAAAGGGCCAGTATTGAGGTTGGCAGTCAGGCCCTGTCCGCAACGGAAAGGCCTGAGAGGAGGGATCGGGAGGCTTCCGACGCCTCAATCGTCCCGCCACCAGGGACGAGTAAGTTCTTCCTGGGGTTCTGTTTGCGGGCTGCCCCTCTGGTTTTCCCCGACGGGTCTGGGTTTCTGTAAGGAGGCTGTTCAGTCAAAAAGGTCCAGAAGAGGGCCATCATCTGCCAGCAGTACCAGGGGTGTCTTCTTACGCCTGGAGGTCTCCTCTGGAGCTGGTTCATGAGGACCGGGTAAAGTGTAGAGTTATCCGGGGTTGGAACTAGCGGGGAGGAAGGAGGGGGGGGCAGACGGGGTGGGTTTCAGGCAAGGGAAAGAAGGAAAAGGCTTTCACCCATGGTGGGGATCTTTGACCAGAGATTCCCATGTGATGATAGGGAACCTGGTCAGGATGTCCATGGGGTCCAGGCTCCATGACTTTAGCCTTACCTGTAAAATAATTTCTAGGTTAAAGGTGCCATCTCGTGGCCAGCCCACGCCAAAGGTTGGCCACCAGATGAACAGATGTCCCACTTTCCTTTCGCACTTCCACGAAAGGTTGTGAGCGGCGTCACGAACTTCCTTGAAGTGCTGTAAAGTTAAACTTTTAGGAGTAGTGACAGTTTGTCCCATTTTTTCAGATAGATAGAAAACACTTATTACACTTACTACAAAAATTAGACAGACAAAACATTTATTACAAGCCGCGCGGCATGAG